>JAUMGZ010015568.1:0-10048 GCA_032359645.1 Pododesmus macrochisma | reverse complement strand
AAAATTAGCACCCGAGGGAGAGTTGTATTTGTAATTTCATAACAATATTGATATTTACTGGGTTGTACTATCACCTGAAATGTAGTGGAGACATATAAAGCTAACATATGATTCCATGGGATAAATTTAATTTAAAAAAACCAATGGAAATTCAAATTTCATTTTTGGGGGGAAAATGCATGCATTGACGGTCAAAGCGAGTATGACGAGACATTTAATTTTGTGAAATTCTTGTATATATAGCTCAATTAGTCCTTTTAATAACCAACAGGAGACAACTTAGCAGACAACTCCACTGAACATGCAGCAACTCCCAAACGGCTATAGCGCCATTACGTGACATAAATGGTAGATGTCTTATGATATACATGTGTTTATTTGAGATTTAAGTCTTCATTAATTTACACTCTGATGAATCGAGCAGCTTATGGAAATACCCAGGAAACAAATTAACATAAAGTTTTTCTTTAATTGTCATATTATCCTGACACCTAGTCAACCACACATACTGCTTAATGCTTACTGAGTTACAGCTGAGGAAAATCGCAGAACATGGACCTACTGTACCCTGCCGAAGAAGACCTGTTTAACCATTCATAAGTTCATGGTATATTCTTTGTCAAATAAATCTTATACACAATCAAGCTTGATTCTGAAGGCAATTTTAAAGTCTGTAACAAAGGAACTAATAAAGTCGCTGCAGAAATGCTTGAAATTCTTCAGCATTGAAGTACAAAGTTAGCCCCAGGTACAAACTAGATAAACATGATAAAGAGATTTAATTTCACACACATGTAAGTGTGCTGTGTGTGTACCGTACACACCTGGCTGTCATGGGGTCGTGTGCCACAAGTTGTAATGGCGCGTGCCAGGTTTACCTGTGAAACACCTGATAATAGAGAAGTGTTATGAATAGATGAACTGTCAACTGTGAAGTCACTACAATAAGCCTTCATATAATATAACATAGCTATAACAGAGACGTTACCTAAGAGGATAAAATGTACTGGGCTTGGAAAGTGGAATTTTATAGATATTAATTATCAAACTTTTTTTTTTTTAAACAGCTTTCCAATCTGTAAAAGAGTTTGAGAAGCAAACTTTAAGACTGTTATCACTTTGTTCGTTTTGCCACTACTTTAAGGCCTAATTAGCACCTATGGAATCTCACTAGAATTGTTTTCTTTGATTAAATCTAACCTTTAATTTCTATATCAGCTCTATTGAATTCAATATTGTCAACCTTAATCGTGGAGTGAGTTATGCTATCCAGATTAGTATGTGTAACTTTCCTCTGGCAGCCCCACTATGTGACAAATCAATACTTTCTAACTGTAAAAAGCTCTTCCTACTTTCAAGTGTGACAAACAAGTACAGTTATTGTGTATGCACACATATGCCAGTTCTCTGACCAAACAATGGTCTTCCCAGTAACTGATAAGTCTCTGTCCAGAGGCATGTATTGGCCACAAACATTATGCATCTGTTCTTTAATTTAGTTCTGTTAGAATTTTCACAACTTTATATAATGTAAATATTGATACTGAACCTTCTACAAATTACACAAAGAAATCTTTACAAAACAAGCTGGTCAAAACAAGGTTCTTTATTTTGAACAATGAGTTCAAAGTGCCCATTATGTCTTGATTTGGTTTATAAGGTGTGTGATTGCCATGGAAACATAACTGTATATTTCCACTGTAACAGTGGCTTGATGTAGCGGTGGATTATGTTAATTTTGTCTGTATAGAAATCCTATAGATAACTGTAACTTGACAAAAGTTGTTGGTTCTGTAAACACAAAGAAACTACACCAGTTTTATAGGTATTAAAGTATATTTGTATCCATGGAGAAGATGAGCTAGGCGTATGTTGGAGACTTGTTAAAGGGGTGTGAGTGCCACAGACAAGTTATACTATAGAACTCAGTCAAATATCAACAGCATCTACAGAAGACATAATTATATGATAATTAATTCAAGTACAACACAAGTCACCACATTGAAAGTTTGGTCAAAGTCGACCTGACAGGTGTGGTATATTATGTAACTATAGGTATATTATAAAAGTTTGTTTGGTCTTTAGGGTGTTCCAGCCCTGCCAACAGCTGCTGGGTGGTTTTCAATAATTCACAGTACTTCATAATAGAGAATCATTAACATTCAGAGGTGGAGGCCATCAGCCAATCAGAAGAGTGTCTTCAGAGGACAAAGGCTGAGCCACAGCAGCACAGCAATGTATTGACAGTGGCTGTTACAGAGACAGATGTAGTCGCTTAGCGCACACACAAAGCAATCTCCTAGCAAGGAGAGCTCGCATAGTAATTACCAGTCTGCATAATGAGCAGGAGAAGCCTACATTTGTAAGAGTGTTTATCATCTAGCTTACATCTGTGCTGTACTTCATGTCACTTTGACACTATGCCAGCCAAAGTTGGAAAGGTATCTAACCATGTCATGAACTTTTCTGTCTACTTTGGGTGGATTTTGTAATCAATATGGAGTGTTTAGTAGTTTGGTAAAGTATGAAAACTTATCACATAGCTATGGATGTATAGTGTGGGCTAATTACATATTAATGTGGTGCTGTGCGTGCATTGTTTGTTTTTCAAAGTTCTTCATTCTTGAAAGTTTCTTTTTTGACTTTGTAACAAAGTTCAGGATGGGCTTTAGGATCATGTGAGTGTGGTGTTGGATGAGTTTGGAGGTAGGAATCAACTTGGAGATGTCGATAAAGCTTTGAAATTTATTGGAAGCAAAAGAGTTCTGGGAACTTTATGTTAATGACGCTTCAAGTGAGTCAACTTGTGGCCAGCAGAATCCAACATGGCTGCTGCTGCTGCTGAAGAGGAAAAGACTTGCGGTACTTGTCGAAGACAGATTTTTTCAAGAGTTTCATTCACAGAATGACACAACATGTTTTCCTTCTCTCAACGAGTATGTTTTAAGCTTACTCTGTCTACTTGTAGGGGGATGACGGTTCAGGCAAACAGATCATCAACATTTCAAAGCAGGTGCCAACACAAGAGAATACTGGTGAAAAGTCGGGCAAGAAACGTAAAAGTAAGTTGACTTTAAATTTTCTTGTGCTTTGAATGCTAGCTATCATCGTAGAAAAAGAAAGTATATTTACTTAACGTTTTTCTCATGTGATTAACATTTTCAGGTGTTAACAGTCACAGCTGATAATTGACACTTGTGGGTGTATTTTTTTCTCCAGCATTGTGAACTTTGGAAGAAATTATTTATTGATTTTCTATTGGTTACAAGAGAGTTTTTATTCCTGAGTGGTGTATTGTCACTGTAGCAAGCTGTAGAGGATTTACATGAAAATTATGTGTGATTAGCCACTATTGATTTTTAGTTCCAAGTTCATTGTTCATCAGTGCTATAAAGGTTTATTACTTTAGAGCAACAGATAGATGTAGGAATTAAGAGGGTTGTCTTCTACTGTCACAATAGTGCTCTGTTCAGGTGATTGTAGTTATGTACACTGAAAGAGAACTTTTGATACCTGGGTATTGTTTATGGAGGAGTTGAGAAGATGAATTTACATTAATTTTTGTTTTCTATAGAGAATTAAAGTTTTTTAGTCTTTAGTCCATATAGTCAAATACATGTAGCTTTAAAAAGTAGCTAAGTGACTATGCTTAAAAATTAAAGTTACATGTACCTAGGTCATAATAGGAATACGTTAAGATAATATTATGTTGATTTTAATGCAATTAAATTAGTTGCTGTACCTTTCCTTAGATATAAGATTATTTTACTATTTTTTGGTATCTTAAGTATTAGAAGATTCTTTAATCTTAACATTTTTCCTCTTCAAAAGTGTAAAAAAAAAGGTTAACAATTTAAAACTTATCTTAGGTAGTTTTCGTGCATAGAAATGTGATAAAGACACTTGACATGTAAATGTGTTGTACACACATCTGGTGTGTCGTTATCAGTATACAGACAGATGTTGAATACTATAGGTGTGACAGATGTGTCGTTAAGGTCACCAAGTGTTCTACACAGTCAACATCACCATGTGAAGACCTGGACTTTTAAACTAGCCTTGTTTGTGTTGATTTTAGCACAGAGTATGAATCATTTCCTGACTTTCGAATCACAATGTCTATCTGTAAATTAACACAACTAGTCAATTTCACAGGGCTAAATATACAAAGGCTCTCATCATTGTATGTGTTCTAGTCCTGGAGATTTTAAATATCTTGCGTGTTGTCAGTCTAATGAAAATTTGTTCAGGTAATATGTGTCAGTTAAAGTGGAATCTCTGTATTTATGTATTTGCTATGCACAAATGACGTGCTTGAGATTGGTGAAGGCTTAAAAATGATAGAGTTATAGATAATACAGGGACCGCTTTGATTGAACACAGAAATAATTATTGAAAAACAATTAAACAGAGACTAAAACAGGGTACAATGGATGAGTTATAAATGCTCTTCGTAACAGGTTGTTTACATTTATCCCGTTGCTGTCGCCGCTTCTCTTCCTGTCCTATCATTTGCTTTTTCTCCTTAGGTCTTTTAAATTGTCACAATATTGGTGAAATACTCTTGAAGTGACTTTAAGCCCTAATTAAACAAAAAAACTTCCCAGAAACACTGGATTTTTATTGTAAATTTTTTTTAACATAAAATGACCAAATTTAATTGAATTAACCAAATTTAAAAGACCACAATATTGTGGTTTGATATTAACCTAAGAGAGTTCAATAGGTCCGTGGGGTTAACAAGGCTATACCAACCCTAAAACAGGTAGGAAGCAACTCCGCATACGTAATATAACTGTAAATTTAGTCAGGTAACATATTGTAGTGGCATGTTCTACACATTCTTTGCACAGAACTTTTTATGAATTACTGTTGTTAAAATTGACTTATTGAAGAATTCAAATCAAAAGATTTTCCTGCAATTCATGTGATTTTATATTGTTATTAGTAAGTTTGTTTAACATCCGATACGAGTTACATAATATATATTATCAAATTGACCGTCAATATGCCCTTTTGAAATGTACATTTAAACTTTTTATTCAGAGGTGCACAAATAAGGTTATTTGACTACAAAATGTGTACCTGACCTACCCCACAGTAAGTTCTATCCATTGTGAGTTTATTCATGTGTCAAAGTTACTCCCTTCGGTCAATATCAAACCACAATACTTCAAGATGAACTATAAATTCATACTTACAAAAGGGAGATATGGTTATATTTGCAAACTCTTAGAGCTTAACCTCATATATTCATTAAATTCTTAGCTCAGGGGTTAAGATGTAACAAAAGTTGTAAGACAGTTAAATTATTATTAAAGTGAAGATTTATAGGTTTAATTTTAATTCAATTAAAAAAAAAAAACAATCAAAAAAGAAAAGATACGGTAATAAGCATTGACATTATACTTCACTATAGTCACATTTTTTGACAACGGGCCAACCAGTCCTCCTCCTTCCCAGTGATTCTGAGCAGGGAGTGAGAAGATTGCCTAACTTTAATGTCTAACTTTTGTTGCGACTTGGATTCGATCCCATGACTTGGGATTCTAGCACTAGTCTACCAGCACAAAGTAAACACCCTAACCAGTAACCATGCAGTGGGCCACCATGCTGCAGTCACTCCATTCTTCAACGTTTGGTATAAAGCTGCCGTGTTATACATGAATTGATATACACTCTGGTCACTTCATTCTTCAATGTTGGAGGAGAATAATACGTTTGGTATAAAGCTGCTGTGTTATACATGAGTTGATATACTATATAAGCTGATCATGTAATGCAAGTTTTGTAACTGATAATTTCATATGGTAAGTTAAGCTGTCAGTATGGTGTTACCTTTACTCCACCATGAGTTATTTCCCTTAGATATCTACCTGTAGTAATACTCGTCAATAATATGTTCAATTCATTGTCAGCAGCTAGACTCATGACTTATTGATTTTTGTGCCCGAGGAGTTAATGTGACGAGATAATTTCCTCTCGAGATAATTAATTTGGTTTAATATTTCCGTTTTTCTTTGAATGTTTTGCTCACCATCAAACATGTATTCTCAGCCTTTGTGTCTTAATTATTGTGGTGATTTGCAATGCAGTTAACCGGTACAAGCTCTTAAGAGTGGAATAAATGTGTGTTGACATGTATTCTTTAATTGTTTTTGTGCTCGCAGACATCACGTACTGCTTTGATGATGCTTCGTTACTGGTTCTTCATAATGTGAAAATAGAATGAGAAATATTAACACAAAAAAGAGATTAACTTTCTTCATACCTGAGCAGTGCTTGTTGCTGTAGATATTTAATAACGGTACGTTACATTGTTGGGGTTAAGCGTCCCTTTAACTCATGTATAGGTCATATCAAGATGGTGTTTGCTTGTGACAGCGCGCACTCATGGCGACTTTATAGTGCTGCCTCACTGAAATATCTCGTCGCAGACACATTGACATGATACTTCACTCGGTTATATTATACTGGCACTGAGTCAACCAGTCCTCCTCCTACCCAGTAATGCTGCACGTTAAGCAGGGAGCAAGAAGAGAGCCCAATTTTACGTCTTGTGATATGGTGCCACCAGGATTCGAACAGGCAACCCTGGATTCTCTTCACAAGTGTACCGACATGAGGGGAACGCTCTAACCACCAGGCCACTGTGCTGGTCTACATAAACTTTGAAAAGGAAAGCAATTTGATCATTTTGTAGTACTGCCACAGAGTCGCAGATAAAATCCCAAGACAGAAGCTAAATTTTGCTGTCTTTTGTCAAAGAAGAAAGTAAAAAATACCATTCAAAAGTCATCATTCCATGGTATGGTCAAACCAAAGGAAAGTTGGGGGAATACGTGTTTAAAAATAACATGGCATCGTATTCTTCAATATAGAAGTTTACTTTGTCAACCAAGCACAATTGTTCACAACGAAAAACTGTTTGATAATCTAATAATTCATGTAAAATATAGCTTTAAGTTTTGAAAGCCATTCTTGTCTAAGCCATGAATAGAAGTGTCAAACACTATACTCTATCTAATTGTATAATATATCAAATTATTCATAACTTAGGAGATTCCTGTAGTGTTCAAGTATTGATTTAATCTCTTCCCTAGTTTAATAGTTGTCAGATGGATATATTGCCACCAGCTTTAGTTTGCATGACAAGATGATGCCGTGTGGAATTATTACATATTACACCATTTACTAATCATGTATCATTATTATCCTGTAAACTTCAAAGGTTTTCTTGTGTGTTTAGGGGCTACTGTCATCAGTATAATGCTCGTAATTAAGAGTTTTTCATTTATTTTTCAATTTATATTTCATTAATTACTTTCCGTAGGGTGCTGTTTAGGTATCAAAAAGAAGAAAATTAGGAAAAAAATTATTAAAATTTTCATGTAATAAATTGGAAGGCCGTAGAGCTTAATGCTTAAATGTGTATAAACCTTGATGTAAATGGTGAATATATGAAAACAATTTAAAAAAAAAAATCTTGCAAAAAACTATAGCTAGTAGGCCTAGAGTTTAATTCTTGCATATATTGAACTATACTAGACAAATTTCAGTTAATTAAATTTGACACAGAACATGTTGAAATGATTGGATACAGGCATAACGGGAATACATAAGAAGAAGTTGACCAGAAGTCTTTATTAGAGCTCCCGTCCGGGGCGTGCTAATGTGAGAAAGTTGCCAGTGACTTGCCGTAGGTCGGTGGTTTACTCCGGGTACTCCGGTTTCCTCCACCAGTAAAACTGGCATGTCCATAAATGACCTTAGCTGTTGATCGGACATTAAGCCCTTAATACAAACAAACACACTTTATTAGAGCTTCCAGGACAATTAGGTATCGTGTAGGTCTTCATATATTTTCTATTAGATCTTGATACAAATGACACGTTGGCAAGTATGATGTTACAGAATGGTTAATACTATAGGGATAGAATATATTGCATATTAAAGATGTCTGGTATTTTGTGATTAAATATGATTTAATAGACACAGGTTAAACTTGAATTTTTCAGCAACAGAATTGGTAGACCTCAGCAAGGTATGTCAAATATTTTAAATCTTTTTTCAAAAATATTACGTTTTGAGCTCCCTTAGATTAATTACATCAACATGTTCTTTAAATCTATACAAATATTTTATTTTTGTGACTTGAGAAAATTGTTTACATTTTAAACCATTAATTGATACCTGTGTAGTACTCTTGACAAAAACTTTCTCCCATTTCCCACTATATAAGATAGAGTTTGCCCATGAAAGAAAGCCATGTAAGAAATCTATCTTATATACCTTTTCATGCGTGCATTACATCACATGATGTGGGAAATAACCAATCAAATCGCATCACTTCCTAATTGTGACGTAGTGAATGCAGCATAAACATGGCGCAAATGTACGTTTCTCAAATTTCAATCTCTTTAAATTATGTAAATTGATGCAAAACACAGATATTATAGAAGAAAAATACTCTTTCATATACGTGTGTGTAAGATTGGGATATTCCACCCTCGGGGGTTACAAATTGAAGTAAAACCCTCAGCAAGTCTTTTCCTTCAGGTGGAATATCCCTATCCTACACACACATATATGAAAGAGTCTTATATTATATGTCCAATAAGAAACCAAGCTATAACTGCTATTTGTTAATATTAATACTCCTGCAGAAAACGTGGAAACTGTGATGAACATTTTGCTTTTCTTGTCAGAAATTGATGATACATTTACATCTTAAAACTTAAGTGTTTCCTTGTATTTTCACATTTTACTAGGGTTTTATACCTTCTTGAGGTTTTCATAGCTGTATATGCATACATGTACACTTTTACTGAATGTGATTAATTTAATACTCATCTGAAACTTTGCTCCAAAATGATTGATAATATATATAAGATGTGGTCAAAAAACTTTTATTGGATAATTCCTTAAATAAACTTCTAGTTATTTTATTGAACGTATTGGATGATTCCTTAAATCAACTTCTAGTTATTTTATTGAACGTATTGGATGATTCCTTAAATCAACTTGTAGTTATTTTATTGAACGTATTGGATGATTCCTTAAATCAACTTGTAGTTATTTTATTGAACGTAATTAATTCTATGACATAAGTTAAAATGAGTTTCCCTGTGTGTTCACTGCAGGTGATATTTCTATTTCTTTTATTTTCAGGAAACAGGAGAAAATAACAAGAAGATGAAGGAAACATCAGGTATTTATACATATTGTGTGGTAATATTGGTAATGTGACATGTCTGACCCTGTTGACTACATATATATACATTGAACTTAACCAACCATTGTGTTGGACTATACTATTGTGATGTGTGGGTAAAAAGTATCTACAGAAACACCAGGGCCACAGTAACCTGACATGTCTGACCCTGTTAACTACACGTATATACATTGAACTTAACCAACCATTGTGTTGGACTATACTACTGTGATGTGTGGGTAAAAGTATCTACAGAAACATGAAATTCACAAACTATGCCGATTAGCTTCACTATTAATAGTTAGTCCATCTGGACTGAAGGTCAAAGGTCAATCAGCTTCATTATTAATAGTTTGTCCATCTGGACTAAAGGTCAAAGGTCAATCAGCTTCACTATTAATAGTTAGTCCATCTGGACTAAAGGTCAAAGGTCAATAAGCTTCATTATTAATAGTTAGTCCATCTGGACTAAAGGTCAAAGGTCAATCAGCTTCATTATAAATAGTTAGTCCATCTGGACTAAAGGTCAAAGGTCAATCAGCTTCATTATTAATAGTTAGTCCATCTGGACTAAAGGTCAAAGGTCAATCAGCTTCATTATTAATAGTTAGTCCATCTGGACTAAAAGTCAAAGGTCAATCAGCTTCATTATTAATATTTAGTCCATCTGGACTGAGGGTTAAAGGGGGATTTTCCATATTAATATTTGGTCCATCTGGACTGAGGGTTAAAGGGGGATTTTCCATATTAATATTTGGTCCATCTGGACTGAGGGTTAAAGGGGGATTTTCCATATTAATATTTGGTCCATCTGGACTGAGGGTTAAAGGGGGA
>JAUMGZ010015557.1:0-10049 GCA_032359645.1 Pododesmus macrochisma | reverse complement strand
TTGTTGTTGTTGTTGTTGTTGTTGTTGTTGTTGTTGTTGTAATGAAGATTTATAACGATTGTTTTTAAATAATGATAGATTTTGTGCATTTTGTAAATTTGTATCGAGAGAATTCCACTGCTCCATTGTACTCGGAAAGAAACTGTTTTTGTAGTTTGATGTCCTAAATGTTGGTGGTGTAAAAGTTCTGTTATGTCTAAAGTTGTAACTTTGTTGATTAGCGTTAAGGTGCATTAGAGATATATCAAAGACCAATCAAAAGTCATGAGCAGTGACTTTTGAAAGCTATTTTAGATGACGAATCAAAGTGATTTGTTTGTTTGTATTCAGGGCTTATTGTCCGATCAACGGCTAAGGTCATTTACAGACGTGCCAGTTTTACTGTTGGAGGAAACCGAAGTACCTGGAGTAAACCACCGACCTACGGCAAGTCACTGGCAACTTTCTCACACTAGCATGCCCCAGACGGGGATCGAACTAAGAGGTGAAAGGCTCTTATGATTACAAGTCCGCAACTTTAACCACTAGGCCACTGCTGCCCCCACCAATCAAAGTGACGTCAATTTGTGAAAAATCACCAAGCAAATCACTTGTTACACGATTATTTGCATTCTGTGTGGGTTTTTCTTCAAACTATGTGTGACAGCAGGTAGAACCTAAAAACAATCAAACAGTTGAACAAAAAGTTGAAATTGACCGATGAACATTTTTTTAAAAAAAAAAACCCAGATAGGTGTGGTTTTGAACATATATAAATGTGTTGCTAAATGACAAGTGATGTGATTGGCTGATATGTTTTATCTTTTATGCTAATTCAAAAGTTAACTGCACATGACCTTTAATTGTTCACTGTCAAATCTCTATGTGATGTATGCTAAATAGCAGATCTGTATTAAAATCAGATTGAAATACCGTATTCCTTGAAAGCTAGAACTCCTAGTTCACACTCTCTACACATACTGTAATTTAAAGCCATGGGATGTACTTTTAGCATGACACACATTAATGTTCGTAAAGTGCCATATATATATTATATTACATGTACTTACCTGTCTTATTATCAAAAATAAATATCTCCTATTTCTCCATAAAAACGTGTTTTACTATGATCTAATTGATGATGTGGGAAAGATGCAGACATCAGATTTAATTACTTGCTCTCGAGAGATTTAAGCAACACGGAATCTGTCGCTGCTAAATCTAACAGAACAATAATGATAGGTTATAAAAACAATAACCAAATATCTCAAAAATGCATTTATATGTATATAACCAAATTCATGGCACATTACCTTTTGTAAATTCACTAGATTGGGAGTAGACGTACTTTTATTTCTTTATCGGAAACACAAAGTGGTTCCATTGTAACATACATTCGAAAAACACTGATTAATTTAAATAATATTCTACATACAAGATAACAGCCCAGGAACCTTGTTATTCAAATATAGATCTGGGTATACATGTATTCCAAGTTAAAATGGCTCCTTTCTTCCAAAGATACCATCTATCAGGAACCGTATTCATTTAGAACTATAACGCCATGATTAATCGTTCCTCAATGCTACACATGTAAATAACTCGCAACAATACAACATCTTTTCGCTGCTGGGAAAACCGAATGAGATACAATTTGTAGATGAACCTGAGCTTCTATCACTATAAAATTAATTTCATTAATGTAAAAAGTGTTGGATAAGTCATTTGTTACTTTGTCATATGAACACTACACTGTGCTGAACTATTCATATGAGAGCAGCTAGAGTCGGCAAACCTACACTGCATACCCACTTGCTTGTAAAGTTTGTCTAGAGGTCACTACCAACCATTTTTCTTTCGCATCAATTCAAAGATGACAAATAGCTACCAATACACATCACTACATGAACGTGCTACTTAAATTTCCATCCATAATGTTTGTTTGGGAATTACGAATATGAAGCTCTGTCATATATCTTTCAAGTTCTTACACTTGGAAAATATGTTACCACAAACGGATCATTGCGGCCTGTTCCTTGTCACAGTCAGCAACAACCAACAGTTGAAGAAATTACTTTAAAATATTTATACAGCTATTATTTATTATCAAAATATCGTTGTCAATTAAATATTAACAAGAAATCCATTGGGCCTCGATTAGGCTTATTTACCATCTAACAATCGTTGTCAATTAAATTTTAACAAGAAATCCATATAAATTGGGCCTTGTTTAGGAAATTTGATTTCAAAGGTTGGTGGTTATAGCTATGGTCTACATGCATATGGTGGTAAAATTGTCTGCCCCTTAGTCATGACACTAAGATACCTCTGGTAGCCATACACCATGTGCTTATAATTGCTTATCTTGTAGTATCCTTCTTGTCTGGTCATGGAATTTGCAGGATCCGATAATATAAGGACAAAATTGTCTGCAACATGATATTCCAGTGAGACAGCACTACAAAGTTGAACTATGTTTGAACTGTTTCAAGCATACACTGTCAAAATACATGGTTGTTTATCCAGCTAATATTTGTATTTCATCGCAATACAAAGAGCGTAAACCAGTTTTTCTCGGTATTTATTAAAAAAATTAAAGTTTTAAAGTGTAAAATCTTTATAAAACCTTTGAATTTAGATCCAAAACTCAACCAGGAAATGGCTTTGCTATGATCAACTCGTAAACCAATCTGACTCTTACAGAAATTATTAAATTTCACGTGGACATTTGAAAAGTATCAGAAGCACATAAATTTCAAGCGGTGTTGAGATTATAATCTCGAACTAAGATGACAATATGGCCGAGAGTGACAACAGGGAGATTCACGAGGCGACTAACAAATAAGGAAGTCTTGGTACATTTTGGATGAATATTGATCCTGTCATCTACCTTTATATTGTGATACATATTGTGATACACTAGTCAAATATTGCAGTATGTCATGGTACGCTTTAGCCATATTGTGACAGCCCTAAATATTTTGGTTGTACATCTTTGACCTCATATTCTGATGTTAAAAAAGTCAGAAAATGTATGTTTATCATCTCAATCCAGATGTTATAGGTAAAGTTGCAGAGAAGGCAGGTGCACAATTCCATAAACATGCAAGATTTAATTCTTTGAAATCTGTATTTTAAAGATTTTAAAGCAGATATCTTGACAATTGTAGGTACTCCATTCCTTTTGACTAAGTTTAAATGGGCATAACTCCCTTAAAAAGGTCATATTAAGATTTAATTTGCATTAGCACATGTTCCTAAAGAATGCAAGATTTTTGTGAGATTTAATTGGAATCTTTCCAGAAATTTAGATGGTTTTGACTGAATAGATTTCATTAGTAGGCATTTGATAAGACACTAAAGGGGCATAACTCCTCTTAAATTGGGTTTCATCAAAATTCTATTCGCATATCAATGCACAAGTTCAGACCGTATGAAAGGTTTCATTGAAATCCTTGCTGTACTTTTTAGGAGCTTGAGTCCTGTATTCACATGCATTAAGCCATTAAAGGGGCACAACTCCCTTACATGGATTGTATCACAATTTCCTTTGCAGGTGTACAATTTCTCATAGAGCAGGACATGCAAGATACCAGTATGTGTTTTTCAATCTAAAAAAATCAGTTAATTAAAAATGTTGATTAACACATCAAGACAAAACATTGCCCACATGTTGACAAACAAACAAACAAACAAACCAATGAGGTGATTCCAGTGCATCCCTTGCCAAACTTAGCTGTGGGTGATATATAGCAAAGAAACAAGATAAATGCAATGAAAGTCTCTGTGGACCCATATGGTTTAAAGAATTCTTGTCACAATGTAATAATAAATACACATGTTAAGACATATAGTAGACTTATTTCAAATTAAGTCTAGACCTAAATAATTTAAATAAGATATAAACCTAAATAGTGAAGCAAACACCTAAGTTTGTAATTCAAATTAGGTCAAGACATCAATATTATTGTGAAACAGACTAACTGCACTATAGAAATATTAGTATATAGGTTACAATTAAGGGAGTTGAGAAATCCAATTTTCAAGGATGTAAATCAGTTTGATTATAAAGATACCATCCATACTAATTTTTATATATGTGCTACCACTGTTATTTGGCATCATTTCTGCTTTTCCACATAGTAATTGCTACCTTTAATAGGATTGAAAAACCTGCCAGCACTCGTACTGTCATTACACTATTGATATAAAGTGGAAGGGCAATATTAAGGACTGAAGAACCGAGCTGGGGGCTCATTCTGTTATGCAGTTCTTCCATGGATATATGGAAAAAGGGCAGCAACTCTTGCGCATGTATGGAACTTGCATCTAGTTTTATAAAATGTCTGTATTCCATTGTAGCTTTAAAATATTAAATATTTTTTCACTAAGAATTTTAGATTAAAGATGTTTGTCTATAAGTAGTGACGATTGAATTTACTGATGGGCGAGGTAAATGTGTATATTGTTGTAGGTAAAACTAAAGGTAAGGGGAATTAAGGGTTAACGGCAGGTACAGAAAAGAAAAGTAGATATTAAAATTAAAATTAAAGTAAGGTAGAGTAAAGTCAGGTACAACACAGTAAAAGTGAAAGATAAATAAGGTATGATATGGTAAAGATAAAGGGAAGGTAAGGTTGACAGCCTGGCTAAAGATAAAATTAAGGTTTTCCTGAATAAATATTAATGATAGGTGAAGATAAAATTAAAGAAAGGCAAGATAGGTAATAAAAAAAAAAGTAAGGTAAAAGTGAGGTAAGGAATAGTTGGGTAAAGATAAAATTCAAATAAGGGGAGAAGGTAAAATAAGGTATAGTACATTTCACGTAAAGGTAATATTAGATTGAAAGCAGGGCAGGTATGTAAGTAGGTATGCATATATGTACACTGTATGTAGATAGGCACATACCTGTAAATGCATACATAAAATTTCCTAAAGTCCTATTTTCTTTTTTAAACAAATTACCCAAAGGGTCTTAACAATCATCTGGATGGAACAGGCTTACAATTGAATTTTTGGTACTTGAATAGTTTATAAGAAGATTTTTGACATCAAGATATCAGAATCAATAACAAAAACATAAAAATATAGAAGACAAGGCATCTTATCAATAGTGTCATGAAATAATAACAAGAGGCCCATTGGGCCTGAATGTCCATCTGGATAAAATAGGCTTATAAGTGAAAAATTGGCATTTGAATACTTTGACCCTAGGGTCATGCCTTGAGAACATTTGTGCTCCATACCCTAAAGTTACTACAAACCAAAGCATTAAACACTAGGCTTTCTAGTTCACAAGAATTTTTGAAATTTTATCAAACTTTCCCCTTTTGGGCCCCCTAGTAGGGTCCCCTGGGATCTGGGGCTGTTGATTGAACAAATCTGAACCCTCTTCCCCTAGCTATAGGGATACTTCCTACCAAGTTAAGATAAAATTGGTCCAGTGGTTTAGGAGAAGAAGTCAAAAATGTGAAAGTTTACGACAGAAGACAGACGATGACAGACAGGATTTGTATGAGAAAAGTCCACCTTGGACCTTCGGTCCAGATGGACTAAAAAACTAAATTCTGTAAAAAGTAACTTTGAGTTTGCTCCATTTTCTTTTTTGTATGATTTTGTTATGACAAACAAAAAGTTTTTAATTAGGACCTCACAATCAAATGGCAATTTCACTTTATTTTAAAAGCTTTGATTCAATGTAGAAAATGTGTCTGAAAATAAATGGTAATCTCAGGTACTCATCTTGATTCTAATTAAACCTTACCATTAATAGGGAACTTATCTTAAGAAATTATATGATGTCTCACAAAGCAATGGATCAGAACAATAACTTCTATGGAATTCCTATCTAAAACACACTCTCTTTCATGTCTATTTAAATAAATGTCTGATTAAAAGTCACAACAGATTTGTACGCGTCTTATTTCTTGACTGAAAAGTTAAATACCAACATTACACTAACAACAATGAACCCCAAAGACTATATAATCTGCATTTACCCAATTAAATAATAAATTAATAAAGTTTATAACTAATTGATATTATTAAGATTAAGTACTCCCACAGGATCAATATAACATAGTGCATAGTATTTAACCATTTAACTAGATAATGCTGACTGGGTAAATTTTGTCTGAGTTTGATTTCCTTTCCACTTACTGGATTTACAGTTCTTGATTTCCTGCGTGTTTAATCTAAAGGCTGGTCTTTTAATAATGTACAGTGACCATTTAATCAAAGTTTAACAACCACTACAGGGTATGGCATAAGCCTTTGGCATTATTATGTAAGCATTTTCAGAAGGGTTTATTTATTCAATGGTTATTTGTTTGCCTACTGCCAAAGATATAATATAGGCTGGTCCTGAAAATCACAAAGTTAAAACTCAGCAAAAACTTAATGGTAATTTGATTTTGCAAATAGAAACTTCCTGTAATTTTTCTTTGTTAAAACGCTTACCTGACTCTGCACTCCAGCATTGTTGAAAGTTAGCCTCGTTTTTAAGTTTTCCATTTAAGTATTTGTCTCTCCTTGAATCAGCTTTTTTATTCCTGAAAAAGTTAGAAAGAAAAATAGTTGCAGTGATAAAAATTTCTCAGACTTTTCTCTGTGGTTATAAGTGTAAATGTATAAATTTGTTCAAAAACAAAACAAACATTTAGGGTCTCGGGTATATTTTGCCCCGAAAAGCACCCACTCCAATTAGATCTGATGAAAATATCACCAAAGTCCAAGTCCCCCCCCCTCACCACCAGCAGAAAGCAAGGAAAATTAACTTTGATCACCTTCATATTATGTCTGTAGAGAAAAAAGTGGAAAATTTATATATTACAGATCAAACTAGCAACCTCCCACTCAAGAAGCAAACATTCTCTTAACTGACGTACCAAGGAAGTTCATTTTAGTTGCATGCCCTTTATAATTAACTCCATGCATATCCAAATGTGTTAATTTTAACTATAATTTTCAATTATCATATAAATATCTACCGGTATCTATGATTACCGCCACATTTTATAAAAATGCTTTATAAACCACATTTCACTTAATCAAAATCATTAAAACTTTATCCTGAATAAGATAGATCGAACTTTTATATAATGAAAGTCTATTAATAGATCATTGGAAGGGAAAAAAATAGAATAAAATCATTATTTAAAAAAGCATAAAAGTATAGACTTCATAAAATTTAGCTTGCGATAACATGACCACAGACTTCATTTTCTAGATTGCAAGTCAATGCACTGTCTCTGGATTTGCTTATATTTCAATCTCCAGTTATTTTATTTTGGGAAATGTAAGCAAACCAAAGAAACATAATTTATAATCAATATTCCACTGTAAATCAGACCCAAACTACTCTGCAGTGTAAACATCTATCCTGATAACTCTTCATTTTAAGAATTTGTTTTCAAGATCGGAACAAAAGGCGTTGGTATTTTCTTTACTGCATTTAACTATATACTCAATAGCTGAAAGATGCAGATGTTAATTTTTTAACAAGTTGTTGACAAAAGTTACATGAAGGTATCAAAGATGAAAATGAAAGTAGCATTTGGGGTGGATTGTACTGGGTTATGGGCTGCATTATTCAACATGTCAATTATTTGTCGAACTGTGGTTGTAGAAAATTGGATTAATCACGTATGTGTTAAACGCTACACCTGTGACAAGTATTGCCACAAGCAAAACTATTGTTTTGTACCTGTCCGAACAGGTAAATGAATAGTTTACCGGCTAATTTACCTCTGTGTGGAAAACGTCTGAGGTGTTCCGATAGTCAATTCTCTCTCGAGCTTACGGTAACTAAATCTGTTTGTTTGACTGTAGAAAAAAAACAAAGTCTTGCTACAATTATTCAATATTTTAATAAAATTGATCATATTCAAATCATTAAAATAAATTTAGAATTCTATCAAAGAAAAGTGTAGTTGTTGCTACAAACCATCGACATGATCAGCCAATCAAAAACATGTTGTTTGGTACTTTTAGCCAATCAAGAACCGACCGCAGTTATTTGAACGCACTTCCGTAGACTTCCGATGGTTTGTGGGAAGAATGCTGTGAGACAGGCAGGATTTGTTCAAGTGCAGAAATCTATGCAGTGTTTTCACAGCTGAGCCATACTTATAACGCACTTCTATCAACATAAATAATCAAAATGGCTTTGAGTACAAGAGTTCAGTCTGTAAGTATGCAGGTTAAAGTATTTACAGCCTTATTTAATGAAAATATACAGAAAATGCTGAATGTAAACAAACTTGGACATGTTTCGCGTTTCGTGCGCAACAGGGAAAAAGTTAATTATTGGTGCAATTTTGATTGCGATAAATTATTGCACCTTCAAGGCTTCACTGCTTTATCTTTAGTTATGTTATTTTATTCAATATAATTTTATTTGTGCATGGTGGTGGCGGTCTGGTGTATACACGAATATTTTATATATGAAATTCAGGTATGGACACGTTGTTGTTCAAAAATGCGTAACGTCATTAGTCGTATTACAACACAAAATTTCACGTAACACTGTTTTATGAACAAGTACACAATTTTTCCGCACCACTTTTTTCAATTATTGCAGGGTTTTTCTTGCCACATTGATAAATTATTTTATTCAGACTCTTTAATTTCTTATGATTTTATGAATTTTCAGTACACATTTTGTATTCATATGTGTACTTTCTCATATAAAAAATAGTGAGCTCTATATTTGAAAACTCCCTTATTTTAAGACAAAATTCTGACCATTCATGAACTGTCAATTTCCCCTATCATTTCTTACTAAATTGTCTTAAATGTTAAATCCCCCTTTGAGCAGGTTGGCAGGTATATATGATGTTACTTTATGTCCTGTTGGGCTAGCTAGCCATATAAAATGCAGCAGAGGAGATTTTATGAATTTTGACCAGACTCCTCCCAGATCATATCGATTAATAATTTAAACGACTGAAAAGTAATAAAATATGTAAATGAGCTAGAAACCCATCTGCTTAATTTGATATCTTTGCCATATTTTATAACTGAATTTGTCCAAGGTTACTTTTGGTAGTCAATTCTGTCCAGAAATCACCAACCAGCTCGGTGGCCTAGTAGTGGTTGGGGCGTTCATTTTGTTCTGGTAGACTTGTGCTTGAATCAACTGTTGAATCCTTGTCGTGTCAAAACCTAGGATGTTAAAATTAGGCAATCTTCTCACTCCCTGCTAAGCGCTCGGCATTACTGGGGAGGAGGAGGACTGTTAATGTGTATGCGGCTTGATATTTTCAGTGGGACAGCATCATAAACTGAACAGATATGAGGCATTAATTATTAATGTTAAAGGGTCAGTAGCCATGTATGTTACATAATAGGTGTGAACTTGCATGTAACTTAATCCATGGGAGGTGTTGCCCTTAATACCCTGACTATAGCTGTTGGAAGATCATGGTATAGTCATTGGGGCCCAGTAACTTCTGCAAAATGTAAAAGCAACACACGCACTGGTTCACACTTTTGTATGATCACTGAATTTTTTTTTAAGGGTAGCTTTTTTTTGTCACTTTAATTTTTGCTCTTTTTCATCTTGAGGTGTCCTACAATTTTTTTTAAAAAGATCAATGCATATTTTTGACTGCATACATAGAGAACAGCCCCTAACAAAAAATATTTACCATTTCTCCCTCTCTCCCCCCGCCAAATTTCAGCTCATTTTACTTATGTGCTTCAATAATGAGCTACAGTAGTTTGTAAAGTACAAGTTTTGCATAAAAAGGACAATATTTCTTTTTAGTCCATCTGGACCAAAGGTCCGAGGTGGACTTTTCTCATACAAATCCTGTCCGTCTTTAACTTTTGCTTTAAACGACATCTCCTCTGAAACTACTGGGCAGATTTCAACCAAATTTGACAAGAAGCATCCTTAGGGGAAGGGGACCCAAGATTGTACAAATGAAGGACCTGACCCCAAGGGGACAGGTGGGCGGGGCCAAAAGGGGTATATTTGACAGTATGCCTTTAAACGACATCTCCTCTGAGACTATTGGACAGATATCAACCAAATTTGGCTGGAAGCATCCTTAGGGGTAGGGGA
>JAUMGZ010015556.1:0-20143 GCA_032359645.1 Pododesmus macrochisma | reverse complement strand
AGCAAAAGTTAACGACGGACGGACGGACGGACGGACGACGGACGGGATTTGTATGGGAAAAGTCCACCTTGGACCTTCGGTCCAGATGGACTAAAAAGGCGGACAGACGCATACAGGTTTGTGCAGGTAATATTGACTATAGTTTTGTTCAGGTGAACTAATAACATATACATAATAACTCATACATTTACGAATACATTGTTGACTTAACACATTTATAATGTTCAGTATAGTATTCATAAATGTTACTTACCTTCCTTTTCTCCATAAATGATGAGTAATTCTTTCATGCCGTAATGATTTATAACGGATAGATAGGCTTTTGCGAGTTGTTGAGCGTTAGGATGAAGGTTGATGGAGTACCCAGTAGGGAGCCCCGTGGGTCCGTCTTCTCTGAACTCTATGTGAGGAATGTGAAGGGCAGAACAAAGAGAGTTTGTGAATGAAGCGATGTTGTTAGATCGAGGTCCAAAAAGAACAGCCGTGTTCATGTGAACTTGACTGCAGACTGCAAAAAAAAGGAACAATAATCAGATAGGTCTGTTTTTCTATGTCTAAAATCCACAATATTGTGAAGAAAAAATCACAAAAATGAAAAATACCCCCTACATATATAATGGGAAGAAAATATTACCCCAATAATGTGAAGAAAAATTAAACTAGACAGAAATTCGGTACTCCCATGTGCATTTATAGTAATAGGATACTCAATTAGAAGTCATTCTTTCTCTTAGATTTAACTAACTGACAGTATATCATATCTTTTCTGAGTATAGTTGAAAATCAGGTGGCAGCCATGACGTGATTATCAATAGAAACTATTTTTATTACGAAATGAACGCTCTTCAAAAAAATATTTTATTTAGGTGTATAACATGGCTTTTAATGAGTGCGGCATAAATGGACTGGCTTTAAAAAATAAGTTAGACTTTGTTCATACATAGAAGAAAGGACCACTAATCAGTTCGTGTACCGATAACGTGTTGAGTTAGACTGGGTGATTGTTCATACATAGAAAGAAGGACCGCTAATCAGTTCGTGTACAGATAATGTGTTGAGTTAGACTGGGTGATTGTTCATACATAGAAGGAGAGACCACTAATCAGTTCGTGTACATATAATGTGTTGAGTTAGACTGGGTGATTGTTCATACATAGAAGGAGGGACCACTAATCAGTTCGTGTACAGATAACGTGTTGAGTTAGACTGGGTGATTGTTCATACATAGAAAGAAGGACCGCTAATCAGTTCGTGTACATATAACGTGTGGCGTAACACAATAAAGATCTTATCCGGACATCTTTAAAACCGTGACACAACTACCACGTTAATTCAAGTCATCTGATATGTCTCATACAGTATTGGTCAGTCTTGGGTAAATACACTGTCTACATAAAAATAAACTACTTTAACAATATCCAATTAAAACTTAGAACGAACATCGTTGCTGTTTCAGTGATTTCTACTTCCTCTTAGCTACGTCTTTGTGCTATCTTTCTGTTTCTGTTATTTCTTCATACACTTAGAACCAGTTGGAAATGCAGTGTCTTATTTCGTAACTATAGAAATTTACTGAAATGATCAAGCTTATATTCACAAGTTGTCAGTGATATTATCCCTTCGCGGTATTTGTTCATCATTTTATATTGAATCAGCCGTCTCCATTGTTAATTCTGGTTCGGAACTTAATTCAACAGTCAGAGATTGTAGGGATACCTTACAATTAGTTTATTGATCTCAATATGATACAGAAGTAATTAATTAACAATTTACAATCTGACATTTCTATTCACGTGTATCACCGTCCGTCTTTGATATTGATCGTGTCTTCGTTGCTAAAGGTAACGGAACCTTTTCAATTAAAATCATTTGTGTTCGTTTCAATATAAAGATGACAAAAAAACTCATAGTCGTACGATTTCATTTCGCAATGACAAATCACTTCTATTTTATCTGTTTCAAACATTTTAAAATATCAAAAATGAATTAATGATAAGGCGCTATCTGATTATTTGGAATACTGACATTTGAGAGCCGGTAATGGTAATGATAAATTGACGTGACAGTGGTATGAACGGAGGGTAGGAATCAAAATCAACAAACAACAGAAATTTTTGTGTATAGGCCTAAAGTAGTAATTCGAAAAACCAAGACAATATTCTAAAGCCGTAAGTCTATGGACATGGGCAAACAAAAGGAAAACGTTAGACTCACACAGAAAAACTATTAATCGATCGATCAGTAAACTATCTTGGAAACACTTTAATGCTAACCACTATGGGAAATATATGTTTCAATTGAAGTCTAGTGTATTTGTGGTTAAGATTTATTAAGTTGTCTTAGTGTCTCGATCATTTCAATGGAAGTTTGGAATGCATCATCGTCTTCCGCTGCACGAGTCAAACCCCTCAACTTCAAACTATGCTTCTTTTAAGGTCTGTTCAATTATGTAACTGTCATTTATGTTGTGAACAACAGACATTGCAATATCTTAGAACAACAGTCAGACAAATCTAATATAAGATGACTTTGCTTCAAAAGGTTATTTTGCTACTTAAACTTAACGAATACTGCTAAATCCTGGAAATTCCTTTTCTTGTAATAGCAAAATCATTATTGGTGCCAATTATTTAAAGGAATATCAGAATTACATTTCAATTTGTAATAGATTACTTTTCTGCGTATTCAACTTGACGGAATCCATTAAGATTATGATCGTGTGTTGGGAATCAATTCTATGAGCTTGATTCAATCAGGATGTCAGTGTGTCAGTAATTAACACGTGTACAACGTAAACAAAATATATATCCGTGCACGTGCTTTGTTCTCAAATTTGATTCCTCGCATACCAGCCGTTCTGTAGTGAATTACAATGGTATCGTCCTACACATTTGTGTGCGCATCCATCTCAAAGTTTATATTGGAATGTTGTCTTTGTTATTTAATTTTCTGCACGTGCAGGTGCAAATGAACTCATTACATCCGTATTATGAGTAGTGCATAATTGATGCATGATAGAATGATAAATATTCAGAAACAACAATAATTATCTCAAACTTTTTAAAATAAAAATAATTACTACAAGCTTATCAACATTAACCAATTTTGCAACACTTATTTTCGTACACGAAAAAAGGTGAATGCACTAGGGGACTTTAACAACACCTGCCTTTCCTATTTTCTGTAGAATTGAGATATTTCAACTCGCATATGATTAAGGAGATATATTCTTTCTACGTCTGTAGACAATGTCACAGAGTACATAGTATATTATTGTATTATCAATTCCATTCCTCAAAAATCAAATGTCTGTACCAACGAGCAATAGTTTCCAAGTGCATATTGTATCAACAAATTGTAAATGTTACCTAGTTTCCAAGTGCATATTGTATCAACAAATTGTAAATGTTACCTAGTTTCCAAGTGCATATTGTATCAACAAGTTGTAAATGTTACCTTTTTGTCATTAAATAAAACAATAATTATACAATACAGAGAAAATAGTATGAATTGTTTGATGAGAAGAGGCACGTTGGCTAATATGTATTGCACAATAAAAATCGAATCTTAAATAAGGCGAAAAAGGGAAATGTACACATGTATAAACAAACCATATGGAATGAGATCAAATAATTAAACTAGTCATTAAACCTAATGTCGGGGACCTTGAGACGCAGCATTAATCTGGGGGACTAAATCTACAAACCTTACAGGAACACCATTAATCCAAAACTAACTTGACAAATGATTAAATTAGTCGACGCAACCAAGGGCTGTGTATATGACCTTTCTGAGTTACCGGTTTTCCAAACATTGCCTCGACACAGACTGATCAGACCAGGGCTTTCTTTCTATATTCAGATGGTAATTCGGCCAGGCGATGTAATTCCGTCGCCACGGTACAGAATTAGGACGCGGACAAGAGTGACTAATTATACGTACCCTCTTTGGAAGCTACAAATGTATCCTTTGTCGGAAGTTTCCTAGTGTCATACAGAAGTTTAGTACTACGAAGAAGACTGCGTTCGTGATTAATCCAATAGTTGGAGTAAATGAATGCGTTCTCTGTGGTTTTAGGTTCGTCGTCACCAAATAGACCGCCTGCAAATAGAGGAAATAAAAATATCCTATTAATTACATACAATAACGGTCAATCTGAGAGCGCAGGACAATTTACCTAAAATTCAGCGCACCTGCTCCCACGTGTCAATTTGAGACAAAATGAAAGCCAAATTATCAGAGGCTTTCAAAGCTTTAACAAAATTAATGATAAATGTTTAGTAAACAAATTGACTATTCGTGTTTTTGGTATCAATTTGTGTAAATATTGTTATTGCATAGCAAAAAAAGCATAGCATGACGTTTTACAATATGATGCAAGTGTTACTATCGCATGTTTGTAGTGGAAGAGTTGGACTGGTTGAACACAATATTATTATGTTCGTCATCACAATTCAACATAACGGTTGTTAGTGTACACAAAACTAATGAAAATAGAGTTATTTTGGCTGACTTTGCACGTCTGTGAACTGCAGCCAAGTACTAATAAAAACAAAATCCGTATTACGTTTTCAGTTAAATAAGGAAACTCTTTTTTTAATTGAATTAATATGATATATTAAGAACCTTGACTGTTATTGTGCGACAAAGACTCGCATATGTAAACTTATAGCTGTCAATATTCATCGATGTCGTAAGCCGAGGTGAATATTAGTTTCATCTTGTCTGTAGAGGCATTGTTAATGACCGAAAAGAAAATACTACAATTGTTTTATTATCTCGTTTAAATAACACTATTATCTGATATGTATTTGATTACTTGATTAGAAGAGTTTTGAACGGTTTCTTTTTAATTCCCTAGTGGCATCTCTATGGTAAAAACTTCACTATATGAACATAAATCCTTCCACTTCCCCAGGGGATACCTCGTCTGCAGAAAAGTGGAAACCTTTAACAGTTTACATATTTGCTTTATTTTTTACCTTTATTTGACCATTACAGAAGACGTCAAAGTTTCTTCGTTTCTGTGGAAGAATTTGTTTTTTTTTTAATTGTGTCAACTTGTCCCTTTCTTGCCCCTCCCCATATTGATGATTCTTGGAAACCGAACCCAATCATTTAAAAACAAATCAACCGAGCCCCCGTCCCTACAGATGCTTGGAGGCCGAACCCCCGTCACTAGGGATGCTGCTTCCCATCGAGTTGAATTGAAACTGGTTGTAATGGTAAAGAGGAGAAGTCAAAAATAAGAAAGTTATCATATTTTCTATAATGTGGAATTTTGTGGGACTCATAACTTATTGGTGGTCCACATTGGGCTACGCCTTTGTTTTCCAAGTCCAAAGTTGAATGCATATATGCAAAACATTAAGCTGGTTTTCAGTTTGTAATGAAAACATAACCTGTACGTAGAAAGGAGACGAGAAACTCTAACAATGCTAGATTATTTTTAACATGTTGTCATCCATTGACCTTCCGATGACCTTGGCCGGTTCAACAAGATGCAAAAGCCATAAAGCAGGTCGAGTGATGGATGAATTGTCGTGATTTAAGGCTACAAACTACATTGCATTCGATCACGTTAAGCAGATTATTGAAGTCTCACCATGTGTTGCTGTAACGTTGCTTTTTTCTACATTGCATCATATAAACCCGGAGACAATAATAAAGTTTAGGCGACAGTTTATGGGATTATACTAATCAGAAATGTCGGAGGACATTTGTATCTCCGGGATGTGACTGGCTTCACCAATTAACCGACTGAAGGTCGAATTGTTGCTCTGTAAGACAATGCTATGGTATGATAGCCTTCAACTATTGATTAAACAAAGTTTAAACGTCCTCTATTTCTTATATAAAAGTAATAATTTAATCCAAATAAATTATTAAATACTTAAATGGTAAGCGCTTCGTGAATGGTAGGACAACAGCATCGATTAGACGATAGGGAACTACAGAATCGTCAATAAAACTCTGAGCGAACAAATTCACAAGTGAAAACGATTTATTAAACATCCGAGCTTTCTGAAATTAAACGAGAATGTTGTGACTTGGTTGTTTATTTTATAGACATTTATATCAATGTATCAATGATGTTTTTCTCCTGCAATCAGCGTAAGTTAAAACCATCTTGAAAAGTTGGTTTGTTTACTCGTGTCATATTTTTAAACACCTGTTGTAGTTTTTAAGATGGTCTCCGTTGTAAATACTCGTCGCTTTTTAGATGATTCTATATTCAAGGCACCAGTAAACTCACGATAGGCAAACATGATCATATTGTGGAGCGGGGGACAAACTTAATAAGAGGAGTTCAGATTAACTGAAACGAGGCTTGAAATGACGTCATAATACCGTGTCGTATTCCTAAACATAATAATTTCACATCAGACCGTTGAGTATTCTCCCTTGTGACTAATTTTGGTGTGTTTGCGCAACTCCAGGAGTCAATTTTTACTTCCGGACAGTATCTGGATAGTCGCCATATACATGGAGTGTATGAAAATTACACTTGTGAACATTTAAACAACGTTTGCAAAAAGATGCTAGTGTGTCAAGAATTGAAAAATTCTAAATAAACGGTAGCAGATGAAAGCAATATAACTGTACTAAAAACATATCGTTTTCCAGCTTATAATGATCATATTTAAATATTAAGTACACTGGTATTGTGGCTAAATTGTTACTGAATAAGTTTCCATCTTATAACTACGGTCACTTTGTAACTGTGTTTCATAAGTGAATGACCAAGTACCTCACCTGGTTTTGTAATGTAACCAACACTACAGGTGGTCACTTGGCGTTCTCGGGTGTTAGAATCGCACGGTCTTCTATCCATGCACATGGTCGCCACAGGTGTTATTTAGGTGTTACAAGAGATTTACCTGTACCAAAACCAGACGGATGTCATTCTTGTGTAATTACCCAATATTCAAGAGATTTTGAATCACATATTTTTTTTAAATTACAATTAAAACATGATTTAGAATTTTAAACATGTATGTTTTTTAAACATATCTTTTAATAAAATGATTTTTTAAGGTATACGAGTTATAGACAATCTAACAATAATATAAAATGCAAATATTGTGTGTATTTTCTTCTCTTTCAAATGGTTCAATTATATTGTTTTTCAAAAACCATTTAAAAGTCTGCGCAAATCACTGCAAGAAACGAAAACTGTAACACAGATGTAAATGTAAAGACGTCTGGTAAAGACTACAGAATATAAAATCTGTAAAAAAAAAAATACTAAATATTGATAGAAAAATTTCAAATGTTATGTTAAAACTTATGATAGTACACGCGTTTATTTGTACACTGACAGCTTTTTGTAGAGGTAGTCAGGTACATACATTAGTATGTGGTATCTAAAACAATGCAAGTTTCCACTTTTAATAATGACATTTAATACAAAATAATTTTTGTTAAAATAATAACTTTAATCATATTTACTTGTCATAATATTAATAGCAAACAAGCTATATTTATACAAAAGTAAAATGCGTAAATCATTAAGATATGTACACCTTTATTCAGGTTTTAGATTTAGATTTAACATAGACTTGTACAAATGTATGTTAGTATACAAGTCTATGGATTTATTCACAAAAAAGTACAGCTTAAAAGAGAAAGTTCAACAAATTATTTGAGCAAAGTTGAGGAGATCTAGAATATGACCAGTTATCCGGAAATTGAAAGAATCTGAACGCCACCTAGTATTTAATAGCCGGTGAGATATCTTGACTTTGATCATCACTAACGTTAGCTTAGCTCGCCATTACGGAGGATACTGTCCGACCCCAAATGCCGCAAGGGCTTTAATAACCTCGAAACGGTCTATACGCACCAACTATAGTTCAAACTCGGTACGGATAGGTGAATCGTCAGGGGAAAGAATTTTTATCGTTGAGGTTATATTTGATTAAAACATGATAACAATTTTCGATTTGAAATTCTATGTGCGTGACTGGTATAAATAACACACATTGTCTCGAATTCGTTCACAAGGCGTCTTACACGAGAAAAGAAAGTGAAATTTGAGATGTTTTTTCGAATAGAACATAGAAAAGAAACTGCACAACAACTTGTTATGGATTGTATCCAATTTTTTTTTTAATTTAACATTAAAGAATGCACACAACATGTACAACAATAAGTACAAAAGTCTAAAGTTGTATATAAACATATGGAATATCGTTAAAATGTATTCCTATAGCAAATACCACATGATATATAACAACGTGTTAATAAACATTGCATAACACACATATTGAAAATATAAATAATAAACCTTTACCGTATTTCCTGTGGTGTGAAACATTTATTTTCATTTGAACATAACTAGAAAAACTTAACAATACGACACGCACACTAAAGAATTATGATTTGTATGTAGCTCTCGTTTGTTAACTATTGGACAGTCTCATAAATGTGATTTTTCTTTCTGGGTTTTATGTTTTTACTCATTTTTAGGTCAAATATCAAGATGGTGTCTGCTCGTGACAGTGCGCACTGATGGCGAATGTATAATGTTATCTCACTGAAATATAACGCCGCTGACACATTTACATTGTACTTCATTCGATCACAATATCCTGACACCGAGCCAACCAGTCCTTCTCCTACCAAGATATATATTGAGCAATTATCAGGGAGCGAGGAATTACTGGTCAGCTTAAAAAGTAATATGCCCATATGCGATAACAACTTATGTCAAAGACTAACATGATCATAATTTATGTGATAGCAACTTGTTATGTCAAAGACTAAAATGTCCATATGTGAAAGCAACTTGTAATGCCAAAGACTGGCATGTCCATATGTGATAGCAACTTGTTATGTCAAAGACTGGCATTTCCATATGTGATAGCAACTTGTTATGTCAAAGACTAAAATGTCCATATGTGATAGAAACTTGTTATGTCAAAGACTGGCATGTCCATATGTGATAGCAACTTATTATGTCAAAGACTGGCATGTCCATATGTGATACCAACTTGTTATGTCAAAGACTGGCATGTCCACATGTGATAGCAACTTGTTATGTCAAAGACTAAAATGTCCACATGTGATAGCAACTTGTTATGTCAAAGACTGACAAGTCCATATGTGATAACAACTTTTTATGTCAAAGACTAAAATGTCCAATGTGATAGCAAGTTGCTATGTCAAAGACTGGCATGTCCATATGTGATAGCAACTTGTTATGTCAAAGACTGGCATGTCCATATGTGATAGCAACTTGCTGTGTCAAAGACTGGCATGTCCACATGTGATAGCAACTTGTTATGTCAAAGACTGGCATGTCCATATGTGATAGCAACTTGTTATGTCAAAGACTAAAATGTCCAATGTGTTAGCAACTTGCTATGTGAAAGACTGGCATGTCCATATGTGATACCAACTTGTTATGTCAAAGACTAAAATGTCCACATGTGATAGCAACTTGTTATGTCAAAGACTGGCATGTCCATATGTGATACCAACTTGCCAGACTTAAGACTAACGTGCCGATATTTGATGATAACTTGTCAGACTTAAGACTAACATGTCCATAAGTAATTAGAACTTGCCAGGTTAAAGTCTAAGGGTACGTATGTTTACGTTTACTCAGAAGATACCATGTTAATAACTTGTCAATCCGAGATAGAGCGCCGACTACGTAGAATGAGTGAATAAGATAGGCGCGAGATAAACTGCTTCTGAGCAATATTACATCAATCGACGTGCTTGCGAGGTTTCAGCTAATTAGGAAGATAGAGTTTGCTGCAAAGATTACTTTCACTGCTCAGATACCTTCAATTTTCACCATGCTTCTATCATCTTTAATTTGCTTTTAATTTAAGAAGTTTTGGTTTTTCTTCAGCAGGCACTTTCTCTTGGAACGGATCTAAGATTGTTGTGTCAAGATCGCTTCACTAGGACTTGCTTAACAAGCGTCGAGTTCATTAGCTTTTGACTAGACATCAATTTGTGTGTTTACTCAAGGTCTGCCTATGAACACGGATCGCTGTTGTGATTTTAACCTTCCAGTAATTGTCAATACTGAACAGAAATGTAGCCATATTCAGTAACACGGATCCACACCATCTGCGGTTGTTTACTACATACTAGTGCAGCTTATGGTTCAATAGAATACTCAATTTATACAGTGTATTGTATGTATTAATGCAAAGGGGTTATTCAATGCAATACTATATAATATGTGTTTTATCATTTCATGTTATATATTCATCAGTCAGTGACCGAGTCACTACTTGTTCTCTCTATAAATATTTAAGTACAACATTCGTCATGTAATTATGAGTGAATTCGTGTACTTCCGTTTCAGTCAATAACGGGATTTATTTATATTATAGCAACATTTACGTTCGGCCTCGATCAAGTTTAAGGAATGGTTTTACGTCCATTGCGCGTCGATATTGTCTTCCCTATTCCATTTAGCACCATCTCAGAGCCAATGTGTAACGTGAATTGAAAATGAAAGAAGGCATAGAAACACCGGGACTCAAGGAAAATGAAACGGCGAAAATAATGGGAAAATGAATTTAAACATACAATTTAAACGATGATATTGGTTTAAGGCAAAGACCAGTGCTTTAACATGGTAAATACATAGGAACCAATGTGATATGATATATGAAAGGCTTCTGCGGAAGACATTGTCTCGAGGGGTTTACGTTTGAAGATAAAATACCCTGAAAATTACAAAGGAATCAATTTTCTTTAAATTGGTTTTTGTACTCTTGTAGTAGTGTCAATGCAAATAAATCTAAATATAACAGAAACTTGATCGCCAGAAATAGGATGATTAGTGGGTATAGTACATGTATAGACTGGTCGGAGGGAGGGCAATACTGAAATCACACTATTGTTTACGTCATAACAAACTGTGTTCACGTTTATGTGTAATATACAACGTTACCGTTACTATATTATAGAATACCATATGGACAATAGAATAATACCAATACATAGATATTATACACATCTACTACCATTAAATGCTCTACATAGTCGGGCAGACATATTTTCTTAGAGATTATAATTTTTGTTCACACGTCGTAATATCAAAAATTAACTTAAAAGGGGCTGTATTTAATACGTTTGGAGCCCAAACAAAACAATCAAGGTATCCTCTGTCAGAACTTTGCTAACCTATTTTCAATGTGAATATTATAACTAAAACCCTACTATTTATAAAATGATAGCTGAAAAACATGCAAAATCTGGCAAAAAATTGGTCGCCAACCAGTATTGTTACACTAAAGAAGACGCTCTGGTCAATTGAACTGTGTTGGGGAGTTTAAAAATAATCTTTTTGAAAATGTGTCTTTAATTTATACAATATAGTCAAAAAGCTCTGTGATGGACACGCGAGTCCTGAAAACTTCGTTATGATGCATTTGCACTGTGAAACGTTGAGTTATTTTGGTGGGAGTATTAGTAGCATGGATTTAATGAATGTGTGTTCTTTCCATGTCATGAGCTTTGCATGAATAGTTTATGGTAGCTGAACGTGGAATTTAAATTGGTTTTGCATGTGTTACACTTGTCATCCGAAATCATATTGTAAGGCATGTTTTTATGACATATGGACTAGCTTTAAGTGGTTACATGCTGAGTAATGTCGTAGTTGAGGCGTTGTATTTTGTACTGTTAGCCATGATTGATTATGATTGATTTAAGGTAGTGATTTCAATGTAAACATGTATTACTTTTCAATGGAACTACGAATGCGCTATGTATGCTTGCATTTGATTCATCTCAATCTCTGTAAAAAGAGAGACAGACATCGGGTCCCCGTCAAAGTCAATAAGGTCACACCTTAAATAACTGGTGACTATCTCTGGTCGCCAGTAGAAGAAGTACTGATCAAATGGACAGGGATTAGAAGCTCTATATCGAATTTTAACTTTAATTAAACAGAAACGCGCCCTAGAGCCGGAATACACATATACACATTAATATGTGTTTACAAATTTAATCATGTAATAAAGCCATGGTATGCCAAAAGTATGCTAATATTTAGAAAGAAACTGCTGTATCTACAAACAAACTGAAAGTAATTGAAACCTTCCTTAGAATAAAACAATTATAGACTCTTTTTTAACAACATTGCCTTTTAAGTTTACATTCTTATTTAATTTTAAGACATTGTATCATCATTATAAAAACACTACGCATCTTTCTGTTAAAACCCCCTTTACACAGAGGTGACGACCGTTGAGAGACCGTTGAGCGATGAAAACATGGCCAGTTCTTTCAATGAGCACCAAGCAATTGCCATGGTATCTCAATGATCTTCCAGTGATTTTCCAGTGATCTCCACGGTCGCCACGGTCTCCTTAAAGTTTTGACTCGGTCCAAAACAATCTCTCAATGGTCGCCGAGGGAAGCAATCTCTCAACAGTTTCTCAAGGAGCGTCCAATGAGCGCTCAGCGGTATCCCAATGATCTATCAAGGATCTTTCAATGGACGCAAAAAATTTCCACGCCCACGGAACTCTCAATAATTCCTCAGCGATCTCTTCCGGCCTCTCAGTGATCTCTCTTGGTCGCACCTGATCTCTCAGCGATCTCCGTAGATCTTCCTGTGAACTCTCAAGAGTCTTTCAGTGAGCACTCAATAAGCGCCTAATGAGCGCCAAGGTCGCTCATGATATCTATAGATCGACATGAAAGTTGACCAAAAATTGCATTTTGAGCACAAAACGAGCGCACAAGTATCTCCGAAGCATTTACGCAGAAACGACCTTTTCGGGGCTTTGAGAGATCGTCGAGAGATCGGGCCAATTTTTGGTCGCTCAATGGTCGCCCAAAAATCTCAGTGTGTGTAAAGGGGGCTAAAACGAAATCGTATACGGCATTAGATAATCATAGTGTATCTCAAGTGTACACGAATAATATATGTCATTAGATCTTAATTTTTACGACATTATATCCATATTTTTTACGACATTTATAGTTTCTCAATTTTACACGACATGTTATGTTAATTTTATGCCGTATATCTGATCCCTACCACAACGTTATCGTATTTCCACTGTATCTTAATAATTAGAGCATGCGCTTTATAAATAGTCTCGCTGTCAGTAATGGGGATACAAGAACGTCCTTATACCATGTCAACGTGACACCTTCATAATACATGTTAAACAAGAGATAACTTATTTATACAACACATTCAGTCATCTTTTGAATGAAATCAGGGTCTATAAATTAAAACTAAAAATGAACAAGATCATTGATGTCAACTTAAAGCGAAATACATATTAAAAACTGTATACAATCTAACTAAATTATCTAATTATCATTTGGAAAAAATATCAAAATTAGGATCTATTTAATTTGTTAAAGTGTATTGTAAGACCATTACGAAACACAATTTAGCAGTAAAAGCAAACATCTTGTTATTAGATATCAATCAGAATAACTAATGCACGAAATCGTGTCATGTTAAATTGGACTCCGAATTTGAATATTGTAAAGATGAATCTTCAGGGTAGATGACATTTGTTTTATCATTTCGAACTTTACGATATATTTATCATATCGGAAGCCTTTCGTCAAGGCAGTGAGTCCACCTTGTCTAGGACCGTATTTAAAGATAGAGGCCATCCTATTTATGGTGTAATTCAACTTTCATTTTCAATAGGAAACGGATGTACTGCCAACGTTGAAAAGAAGCGAAAGTGGTGTCATTTTGGAAAGGAAACTGATGATGTGTCATTTTGTAAAGATATTTATTTTCTTTCATTTTTTTGTCTCAGTTCTTGCAACTGTACTAGTTCACCTTGTAAAAGAAAAAAGAGAAAAAAAATCGGATAAATAAACTGTTATTGAATTGTTTTTACAGGATTCATTATAGAATCATAAAACATTACTTAACAGTTTTGAGAGAAATATAAGATATGGCATTATGTAACATTAATTCTTCTATGTTATTTATAGTAATTATGACTTTTTTTTTATAGTTAACTTTCTTTTTTTGAATTATAGTATCGTTTACATCATAAAACATTACTTAACAGTTTTGAGAGATATATAAGATATGGCATTTTGTAAAATAAAATTTTCTATGTTATATATTAATTAAGACTTTTTTTTATAGTTAACATTTTAAAAAGATAACTGAAGTGACTACATATTAAAAGACAATAAAGAAGAAATCAATCAAAAATTAGCAAAACAAGAGCCGCATTTTAATCTATAGTTGTTAAAAGTTTCATCCTGCAATATCTGGTGTCTGGTGTAATTTGTGATTATCTACCATAGGTGTCCAAATTTTAATATATGATTGTTGAAGATTTCTTCAACTAAAAATGACCCATTTCCAATGTGATTTTTAAAGGTTTCTGCAACAAAAAAGCCACTCTGTTAATCTGTGATTGATAACAGTTTCCTTCACTATAAATGGCTCCCTTTAAATCTTTGATTGTTAAAGGGTTTTTTTCGGCCAAAATAGCTCCCTTTTAATCAGGGTTTCTTCTATCATAAATGCTTCCCCTGTAACCAGTGATTGGAAAAGGATTCATCTTGCAAATTGCGCCTTTTAGTAATGTCATTATTTGACACAACTTTCAACACATTGTATCTGCCGCATATTTAGCTATTTATAATCCTAAGCTTACCTATTCTTCAGATTATTTGCAACATGTATGCATGATTTTCTCTTTAAAATACAATATAAGATAAGCAATGCTTTGTTTCAAACTGTCAAATAGGTCATGATTGAGACATTATTTATCAAAGTAGCGAATTTTTCGAAGAGTTAATTATTCAGAATATTAATAAATATTTATAAAGAAACTTGGAGTTTTTGTATAAAGTGTAAAACTATTTTAGACGATGCTTGCTTAAAGCAGAGACATAAAAGCATGTGGTTGCGCCATCCTAGCGATCAATTGCGTAATAACATTTGGATACAGTATGAACAGTGTTCACGTAAGACAACAATTCCCAAGAGATACCTTTGATATATTAATTAAAGATTCAATTCATTCTTTGAACTATAGTTGGTCGCATAATACTCTAGCTGCTAAATTAAGTTCCCTTTTATGCTTTATCGAAAGCGAATCTTATAGATTTAATTCAATATATTTAATCAGATACAGTGTCCTCTGGGGCGAAAAACCTACAATTTAACTAACTTCAAGCTATAACCAAAGAGCAGAAACATGCATATTCTATCCAACAACATTCGTTTATTTGTCAACACCACACACCTTAAATTTCTATGTTCATATTTCAGTCATACTTCCTCTCATAAATGTCGCGTAATTGAAAACGGAAGGGACATATCAGTCATACTTCACATGCATACATTTAAGATAATCAACTCTATCCTTTACTGTTAATACTGCCGACACCAAGGATACTAGTGTTTCCAACACAAATTGAGACATCTTCATTATATAAACTTATTAATAATCTGACACGCCGCCTTACACAAAAAGGAAAACACTACAGCACATAAATTATAAGAGTCGGTTCCTCGGACCAAACGACTTAATTGTAAAACGGACTTTTGTATACCAGGGAGTAAGGGTGCATTTCGTCATTTCCGGTTTTTCATTAAGGCGCTTCTTCACCTTTAAGGTTACTGCAAACGTTTAGTCAGAAACCGTGGCAAGCAATAGCTACATTGTAACATCCTCACCTAGTTCGTTCGGAGTGCTGTGGTGACTTTCTCTTAAGTAAATACAATTTGGAAAGCATTAAGATAGATAGAATCTTATATGAAATGAGACTGCTTCAACGTTGTATGATATTGTTGACGACAATCGATAATTGGTTTGCATTCGTTCGGATGCATGTGATGTCGGGTTCACGGTGCATTTCGGGCACTATAAGATGTCTTACTAGTGCAATACAAACTGTTAAAAAGAGAGTCCGTCCGAAAGGGACTTAACTGGAGGGCCATATTTTTTCAGGTGTGTTACAGAACTCGTTTATATATATCAGAATCATGAAATGCATTATTGCACAAGACCGCAGTATTGCTATTGGATAAGCAGATATAAGAAAATCTTTGGACAAATTTAGCCAAACTTGCAAATGTGTTAACTTTTCTCAACTTCTCAACTTAAAACCACTTAATCAGTTTCAAATGAACTTGGTAGGAAGCATCCCTGTGGAAAAAGAATACCGATTTTGTCAAATGATTGGGATTGGCCTCAAGGGATATACGTGTAACTAGAGGCAAGACTGCAATAGGATAACGTTTTAAAAACCTTCTCCTAAAAAACTAGTAGATGTAAATCTTTACGCTGGCATAAATGTATGGAGTAACTTTTGGACATGGAGAACCAAGTTTGTTGAAAGTGAGATTCTGGGGTAAAAAAAAGTTACGATGTTTTTGGTCAAAATTCTACGATATAGCAAATATGCAACTTTTCATATTTTCAACTGTTTCATACTACCTTTATGCCACTTGCAACCGAACTTAGTAGGAAGTATCAACATGGAAAGGGGATTCAGATATGTTCAAAAGATGGAGACTGACCTCCAATTCGCACCGCTAGGTTGCTAAAAATAGGGAAATTTTACAACATTTCTAAATATTGTTCTTACAATATACATGTATGTGGTAGTGTCTGTGCATGGAATGCAAACTTTACTCAAGAGCCTAGGGTCAAAAATGGTAATCTATTGTTGGTGTAAAATATGTTATATTTACAAGGTTTCAACTTCTTCACAGCAAAGGCGTGATGTTATTGCCTCTTGTTTATTTTTAATCCTCGGTTCGAACGAAACTGATTCCGATTCATGCTATAAACAAGTTATTAACAACATAAACATCGTTACATATTATTTTATCCTTCCCTCAGTCAGTTTCATTTCGACAATAGTATTGGTGATATCTTCGTTGATAGTGACCAGATTGATAAAAGTATGATAGGCCATACAAAGGAATGGTATGATACAATCTTTGTTAGTGCAGTGAGAAAAATAAATGTCGAAAGAAACATCTGAAATTCTGCTCCTTTTCAGAGTACCAATAAAAGCTTAATTGAACATTATTTCTGTTGTTACTAGTTTTTTGATTTGAACACAAAAAGGCTGTCTTGAAAGTCGAGTATATATATAAAGATAATTAGGTTATCCAATGTAAAGGTACCTCTTTTAACTACCTTTATCAACTTTAACACATAATAAGTATCTCTCTTTGTGATAGGATCTGTTACGTAACACTATCAAAGAAATAAATCAATACCATAGTCTACGGTTTATGTGGGGAAATGCTAGTGTGGCTTCACCAAAAACAATTTATCTTAAAGTTCAGTTAGGGAAACACTATCCAAATAAAAATATAAAAAATCCTTCTCCCTACCACCAAAAAGATCAAAGGGTCGGTGTCTACACACAAAGACATGCACCACCAAATAACTGATTCAGAATTACCTATGATTTTTACAAGCAAATAATTCACTTCAGACGAAGACATTCACAACAAAGCAACTGAAGGACTTGTAATTTACAAGCAAATAATTCATCGCACACGAAGGCATACACTACCACACAATTAAAACACCTTATGATTTACAAGCCAATAATCCAACATACGCAAAGCCATATAATACCAATCTTAACGATTTATAATTAACAATGGTGCTAGCTTAAAATCTCCTTTATTTGTAAACAAAATGGAAGATTTTTTGGATTTTGGTTAAAATTCAATTTAGAATTGAGTAGGAAAAAGAGCCCTACTAAAACTTTACAATTCTAATAAAACGTATGTGTGCGTTATCACCACGAGTGTCAAAGCATTGACAGGGCTCATCAGACGGTGCTTAAAATGAAGGAGCGTTCAGTCTCTAGAGACGCTTAAAATATCTATATTAGAGCATACCAATTATGTCACAAGAAATTAAACTGATAAGTTAAACATCACAAATGTGCTACAAAACTTATCAAAATGTTACATCACTATGTTGAGCAGTCTTTAAAAATTAAGCCAAGAGCGAAATTGTCTTGTAGGCGTTCAAAAAAAAACCGTAACGTCTGCTTCTGTCTAACCCAATAACATGTAAAGACAAGATAACAATCAATCTGCAGCTTACTAATTCTCAATGTGAATGTCAATTTGCACATATTTGTCCTGATATTTTGTGTCAAAAATGCATAAATTGTTTTTGATCAAATAATCTTTAATGCTGTTATAAACGACACTATTTTCGTTTTTTTTGTTTATTTCATTGATGTTGAACGTCCCTTCAACTCATGTCTAGATCATATCGAGACGGTGTATGTTTGTGACAGTGCGCACTGTTGGCGACTTTATAATGCTGTCTCACTGAAATATCACACCGCAAACACATTGATATGCTACTTCACTCGGTCGCATAATCCTGACACCCCCTCCTTCCCAGTAATATTGAGCACTTAGCTGGGAGCGGAAGATTACCTAATTTTAACGCCTTAGATTTGACGCGGTCGGGAAACAAACCCGCGCCTACCGGATCACGAGGCGAACGATCCACCTCTGAGCCACCGCGCCAATACACAATATATTCGGACATAAGTGAACAAAACTGGAAGTTTTGCAGAAGGACAATAATGACAGAACTTAAACTGAATAAAGAAGTTTACAATTCACAAAAACAGCCACGGCTTTTTATGTTTACTGCTTTGCTATTAAATAAGAAAGTTAATATCCCAGGAGAGTGTTCACTCCTTTGGGTCATTATTAGCCCATATTAAGTTGTTCATAAATTCCGATGCCAAGCATCATACCAAAGATCAATAAAGAAACGGTGACAATACGTTAGATAAAAATACTCTGGCAAACATGATGAGCAGTTCACATTAAATGTTAGATACTTGCATACGCTAAAATACACAAAAATGAAGGTATAACCAAACTCTGAGAGGTCACATGGTGCATACCAATCCTCTAAATAAGAAAGTATGCAATTCTAAAACTAGAAACTCACAACAGACACAATAGGCATTATATTAAATAAATTAAATTATTCTATTCTATTTTTAAGAGACAATTTATTTCACAGAGCATGTGAATTCTATACTGCGGAAGGATTTGCTAAGCCGATCGTTTCGAAGGAAAGAGATCAATTGTGATAACCTTATAGCATACACTTTCTTTAAAGACTTAACGTCACATTAACATTACATAAAGAGATATCAAAGCAAGAGAGAAATATGTTTTTTAAGCCAATTTTATTAATCAAAATCTCAATGCATGTTTGGCCTAAGACTGATGGGATGACTAGAATTCTCTTTCAGTGCAACACATAAGGTATGTAAAACCTTCGCTCTTCGCTATACTCTTGTATTTCCGTTACGTCACTTGTTTTTCTGTGTATCGGGTGTTTGAATATAGAGTCCTAATTTAAGTCAACACCACGAAAAAAGAATTTCTGAATTGAAGATGACAAGTATTGGTCGCAATGTTAACAATGACAAACGACGAGAAAGACAGATTTGCCAATTGAAAGTGATTTCAGCAAGAACATCTTATTCATTTATAATGAAAAGTACCATGACAATTTCAAAACAAGAAAACAAAGCATACGAAAGACAAAGATGAATGGTCAAACAGTTACTCGCCGAGCGCTTACAATATCAAGATTGCTAAAGTGAGAGCGGAAAATCTCGGTGAACCATTGTGGTAACTAAGACGCAATCACCTTCAAATGACACTGTGACCAATATTTAAAGATTGTAAGTAAATCTAACGGTTAAATGGTGGAGCCACCTCAAGTTATACGCGGCTTTGAACGTTGGCGTTCTGAATTGTGCACACTGAAACACAACCACAGTATTCAGTTTTCAGTATTTTTAAGGATTAACCTTGGATTCGATATTGATAATCTTACTGAGTCCTTATTAACTTATAGCTTTGGTCTTGCTTAAGTTTACTTCAATAGCGTCGATAGAAATTTAAAAAAAACCACATTATTTATGTTTTCTTTAGAAAAAAAAGTGTTTGCACCTGTTTTTAACAAAATAACAAATTCAAGGACACATTTGAACGTTCAATGCGTTGTTTGTCGATGATAATACAGGGTGTTTCAAAATATCTGTTACACTTTCTTTTCTTGATATCTTAAATAATCAAAACAGTACAATAACAATTTTTATATCATAGAATCAGAAATTCTTTAAAGTTTTATTCAGT
>JAUMGZ010015555.1:21538-33530 GCA_032359645.1 Pododesmus macrochisma | reverse complement strand
AGTGTAGCTTCTGTAGATATAACTATGGAGAATAAATCACAAGTAAAGGTATGTGTAACATTGTTATTGACTGTGTACCAAGCAGTGTAGCTTCTGTAGATATAACTATGGAGAATAAATCACAAGTAAAGGTATGTGTAACATTGTTATTGACTGTGTACCAAGCAGTGTAGCTTCTGTAGATATAACTATGGAGAATAAATCACAAGTAAAGGTATGTGTAACATTGTTATTGACTGTGTATCTAGCAGTGTAGTTTTGTAGATATAACTATGGAGAATAAATCGCAAGTAAAGGCATTTATTGCTGGGATATTGAGCTAATCTTATCATGGGATTTCCAGCCTCTGTTGGGCGTTGGCCATTGTCCATGTTCTGTTAACTTAATTATTTCATACTTCATCAGAAATGGTAAGAGATATGTTTAAAGTGTCTTCATTGAATGAGTTTATAAGTTGAACTCGCTTGTAAAAGGATTTGTGTATGATTATACATTTACATGAAAAACTATTTTAAGTAACTCTAAGGCATACATCTTGATTCTTTTTCATAAACATTTGTTAGCTGTTTCTGATACATGAAAGAGGATAAAGACTTTTTAGGTCACCTGAGCCAATTGTGATCATTCTTTGTCCGTTGTTGTGCGATGCAGGTCATCCATCGTCCCTAAACTTTTCACATTTTTTCGTCTTCTCAAGTACAGCTGGACTAATTTCAACAAAATGTAGTAAAAAGTATCCCCATGGGTAGCTGCTTCAATTTTACGAATAAAAAGGTGATGGGCCAAATAAGGGAGCAAAAGAGGATAAAATTAGACACATTCTTAAAATCTACCTCTCACAAACTGATGCTCTTATTACTTTTATATTTAATATAAACGAACCTCTAGGGGGCGCTTCAGTCGACATAGGGTACTTTATCATGTAAATTCCTTGTAAACTAACAAATGGTTAGCATTTTGTATTTCAATTTTGACAAAACTTGCTGTAGATATTCCTTGCATGGTCCCCTTTGATATTTGTGTCCGTCATTGCCAAACCCTGTCCAATATGGCTGCTCTTGCTTTTTATAAGCAAACACATTTTTCGACTTCATGTCAAGAACCATCAATCAGATTTTAATGAAACCTGATGTAAATGATCCTTGCATGGTTCCCTTTCTGATTTGTGTCCAACTTTTCCGAACCCCATCTAATATGGCTGCCCTGGCTTCTGATAGGCTGAGATATTTTTTACTTCTTGTCAAGAACAGTTGATCAGATTTTGACTTAGGGATGTGATACTTATATACAGACAATCTTAGTGGAGTGTTGCATACTTAATTTAGGCCAATAGGTCCAGTTATTAATTGCCCAATGTTTATAATCTTTAAATAGACCATAACTCGTAAAAAGGTTTGACTGGATTACTCAGTTGACGGTTACGGCCCATTGGGCCTCTTGTTTAGTATTTATTTCTTATGAATCTCAATAATTCAGTGCCATCAAAGTTTTTGGCACTCACACATATTGGCATCTTGTCAATCTTCTTATATCATCTCATCTGGAGTGGAACTTATCCTAAGGAATTAATAAACCTCAATAAATACAAAAAGAAACAAATCATCTATACAATGTAGTAGGTCAGGTGTCCACCATGAGTTTTTTGTTCTCCTTGAAATTCATTTATTAAGTTTATTTTTATGTATTGTTACCTTCAAATTTTAACAAGATTTACTCAAAATATCTTCATAAATCAATATCACATGAATACCCAGTACCTGTTCTGCATTTCTTGTTTAAAATTGAGAAATGTTTTTTGTCTAATAATCAAAAAGAGCAAAAGTCAAAGTCATAGGTGTGTTTAGTTATTTTTGTTTTTGTAAAATTAAACATTAAATACTGGTCACAGGGAGACATTTTAAGTACATTGTATTTTCATTTTGTCATGTAATTTTTTTCTAAATTTCTATTAGATTGGATGATAGACGACCTTAAATCAAATAACAAATTCCAATATATGTGCAAGCAAATTGTTGTCACAGCCTTATATGTCATTAAATATTTGTATTTCGTACATCATTGTGTACTTCTACAGGTTGTGGCCTTACTTAACAACAACACAGTACAGAGTTTTAATAAAGATGTTACGATGAAGGACTCGGAAAACACTGATACAAAAACTCTACAGTTACCTGGTCACCGGACAGACATCAGAACAACAAGCTTTAGTTCCGACAGTACCTGTATACTGTCTGCTAGTGGAGAAACAGTTAAAGTTTGGAACAGGTAGGTCATCATACAGACATCAGAACAATAAGCTTTAGTTCAGACAGTACCTGTTTACTGTCTGCTAGTGGAGAAACCGTTAAAATGAGCTTTTAATTAGTTCTTTCTAAACTTGATTAGACAAATTTCAACTGCATTTGACTGGGAACATTTTCTGATAGTGAGATATGGGTAATAAGAACAAAAATAGGGGGAAAGTAAACCAGAAGTCTTAGAGTTTGGGTGAGCACATCAAGGCCCATTAGTTCTCTTGTTCTTCAACATTTCTTTAATTTTAGTGATTTGACATTTGAATAAATTTAATAATGTTTAATTACTCTCTTATTTTTACTTGATTTCAGGACAACCTTACAGTGTATAAGAACGATGCCGTCAGATTATGCACTGAGTTCTCTGTTTGCACCAGGAGATCGTCACATCATTCTGGGTACAAAGGTATAGATATTCACTTCAATATTCTTGGATATAAGCTTTGCTTCAAGTTTTCAGTTATTGCAGTTTTTGTCTTCTTAATTTTCAAAAAACTGAACATCCATGTACCTGAATTTGATTAATTTTGGCATGTTTTAAATATGTAACTTAAAACTAGGCTCATATAGACAAGTTATCACCAAATTGTCAAGAGATATCTTCAGTGCTGAAAAATTGTCTTTTAATAATGGTGTTATACAGAACTTATCAATGGTGTTTTACACTGACTTCAAAATTATAATCTGATATGATTACAGTGTAGAGAAGATTGGCTAAAGGAACTTACATCAACATCATTGTATTTATATTTACAAGCTGACACATATTGACAAAGTCTGAAATCATAGTGAATATAAGACACTTTATAACAGCATCATCTCTGTGTATAATTGACTTACTGTTACTTGTAGACGGGAAAGTTGCAAATATTTGATGTAGCCAGTGGTCAGTTGGTTGAAAATATTAGTGGTCATTCAGGAGCAGTGTGGTCAATGTGTATGTCACCTGACAAGGTAAGTTTTTTCTTATATATGACATAGATTTTTTGTCTGATCGACAAAATTCTGCTACAGTTTTTCAGTAAAAACAGAATTTAAACATTATTTAGGACAACTAGTCACATGTAAGCAAATCATTAACAGTAAACTTTTAGGAAATGATGTGTGTTTTAGGGGAAATAGTAATAAGATTTGCCAAATATATGATTTATTTTAGAAAATACTATTGAATTGATAGTGTTTAAAATTTGTTTTTTGCAGAGAGGAATTATATCTGGTGGTGCAGACCATCAAGTCAAATTTTGGAATTTTGAACTTGTTTCTGATTCAGACACATCTTCTGTCAGGTATATATAGTGTCTAAAAAATCTATGAACTAATGCTAATGAACAGTTGTTGACATACTTGTATAACATGTTAACTAATAATTACACATGTTTATACATCAATCTATATTGTATCACAAGCCTAACAATGGTAGATATCAATCCTAAATTACTTAAACTAAGTATGTATAAATTCTTCTATCTTGTCTACAAATTTCCTTCTTACCATTGGGAAGCAATGATACCTAAACTTCTAAGGAAATTAACTCACAGATATGTAAATACAGGAAAAGGGCAGATTACCATCACTTGACTTGGTTGATAAAGAAAGACAATAAATGTTCATATTTTATATTTAAATTAAAACATCGTTATCGTTGCTGCTCTGTAAGGCTGAATATGACTCTGAGATTCTCCCGCGTACCATGACTAAGATTGTAGTCCCTGCTTACATCCATAAGCGTTCCTGTGTCCAAAATACTTTATACAGTTTGTTTACTGTCTGTTGTATGTCCTAAAAGCACATCCAAACTGTTGTCAAAACACCAACAACAGTAGAAGTAAATCCAGGCTCTTGCAGTGACAGTTCAGACAGACGACAACTTCTGGTTTCACTTTGAAAGAAGACGTCACTTGTTGTTGGTATCTTATCCTGTTTAACATTGCAATCAGGAATGTTCATTTCACTTGCCACGTGTATACCGGCTCCATTCACATATAAAACATAAAAGAATCCTTGCAATTGGGGAATTGAAATTAAAATTTGCAAACAAAGTAGCTGTGTTTAAGAAGAACAAAAAACACCTTTCTCTACCAACGGTAAACCAAAAAAAGATGTTCTGCCCAACCTAAAAAAATCCATTTAGCCCCCCTCTAAGTCTATCAAAGGTCATTGGTCATGTGTTCCATATAAGGTATACCTAAAGGGAAAGCCAATGACCCATGCTAAAAGGAATGTTGGAAATACCAAACCCTGATAGTATTAATGCAATATGTATCTTTCATGTTGTATAAACCTGGCTTAAATGAATCATAAGCCTCCATTTATAAGTGTGTATGTCCCACCTTTGAAGGAGGGGGATATATGCTTACCCATGTCTGTCCCATCCATACTTATGTACATTTAACATTTTGTATCCACAAAATTGGGTCTGATTGGCTGAGACTTGTATGACTCTTGTTAACAATTGTTGGTGGCCAGTTCCTCTGATTCAGATGTTATCTATTCCTTAATCAAACATTCATCCCCTTAATAAATTCATATTTATCATAACTTTGTGTTTGGGGATCCATGTCTTTCAGACACAAACATTTTCCTTCTCTCACAAAGAATGATCTCCATATGCAATTGGTAGATAGCAGGACTGCAATTGCCATCATATAATGGAAAGATTTCTAGTTTCCATCAAAGCTGAAAGTTCTTTAAATTCTCTCAGAATCTAAACAATATAATACAGAGGCTTTCCATTGCAGTAAACACCTGACATTGGAACATTCCAAAACATTGAAGATGGACGATGATGTTCTGTCAGTGAAATACAGGTAATCTGTTACCTATCAATCTTTTCAGTGATGTAATAACCTTAACAATTCACTGATAGGAGTATTCTAATGATTATAATTAAAAAGGTAGAAGAGATCAATTTCTCATTGTTAAAAAAATTCTTTTATAGAAGCCTGAAATTCACCTTATGTCAACAAATGTATACAGTGATTAGAAGTTAGATGTTCCATAAAGTATTCAAATTCCTCAAACAAGATTCCTGTATAAAACTGTTGTAGGTTTGCAGAATACAGTATAATTATATAACCTTAATTTCTGTCATATTTATTTAAAGTCAATAAAAAAACTTCAAAAAATTCATATTTGCACAAAATCAATCATTTTATTTTTAAAAAAATTCATATTTGCCTTATTTTAGTCCAAATGGCCGACTGATTGCAGTGTCTCTTCTGGACAATACAGTAAAAGTATTTTTCACAGACACATTAAAGGTATGTTAGATATAGGTGTATGAGTCTTAAAACTTTTTAACATGTTGAATTATGAATGATTTGAATACTTTTCTATGATAAATCATTTGCCTTAATTGTTTTCAAAAATTTGTATTATTGATCAATCATTTTTAAGGCCAATTTTTGTGTACTCTCACTTTAGAAAGGTAGTGTTGATTAATTCACACTAACAAACTTCATCAATATTGACAATAGTTACACTTAATTCATTATTGACAGTTTTTCCTGTCCTTGTATGGACACAAGCTTCCCGTGTTGTGTATGGACATCTCGTCTGACAGTACGTTGCTGATCACCGGTTCTGCTGACAGAAATGTCAAGATTTGGGGACTGGACTTTGGAGATTGTCACAAGTCACTATTTGCACACGATGATAGGTAAAGTAAAGTATTGGTGACTCACAGATTACACTACATTGCACTTCAGAGTTAGTCTTAAATGGAGTCTTAAATGATAACTTTATATTCAAAATTTCATAACAAGTAGAACTTAATATTGAGTGTTGTGTGCTTATGTGTATGAGTACTTTATTCCACATTGTGAAAAATATAAACTAAGTCTTGGTCTACATTTATGAACAATCATGAAAACTGAATACCACACCAAATTAGGACCCCAGCATGGAAAAAATGCAGAGTCCTATAATAATCATTGTGTCCAACTGTCTACTTGTCAGTCAAATAACCACTTTGTAGCATTGGTACTCTTGATTTAAGTAGAAAAACATTTGATTTTAAGGGACATAGGTTTAAGTTATCAAGGTTAGTGTTACTAAAAATAGACACATCTTGTAGATGACCATTTCAGGATGATAACTTCCAAAAGTATAGTCTGATATCTTTCAAATATAGCAAAATTGTTGCTAAGGTATAATGAGGAACTGCATTCATTTTGTGGTCTGTAGGTCAAAGGTCAAGGTCATTGTTACTAAAATTAGTTATTGTATGTCATACATGACAAATTCTTGATATTAAGTACCACAAAATATTGGTATACAGTTTATATAAATCAGCCATTTATATTTCAGTATTATGTGTATACAGTTTATAGCCAAGACACATTTGTTCTTTACGGGTGGAAAGGATGGTAAAATCAAGCAATGGGATGCTGACAATTTTGAGCACATCACCACTCTTAAGGTGAGTGACAGCTGTTAATATAATTTGCATCAGTATTTTGTCATACTGTCCTTGAATTTGATTGGTACAACTTAAAGCAATTGTTCAATTACTGTTTGATGTAATTAGAAGATGTATTAGGAACCAGTAGAAAAGCTTCTATTATGAGACCTTGTACAACACATAGAATTACTATATATAAATCACGACTTTAGACAATATCATCATAATACAAATAACACCAATAGGTGTAATAAGGCTTTCTTTTAAGCCTATAGTTTGTCAGATCTTCTCTTGTTGGGTTAATAGATTAAGACAATTCATTTAGATGCCATGCTATATTTTTGTAGGGACATCATGCTGAAGTCTGGACAATGGCAGTTAATGCGACTGGTAACTTTCTATTGACTGCTTCCCATGATAAGTCTCTAAGGTTGTGGGAAAAAACTAAAGAACCACTCGTGTTAGAAGATGAGAGAGAAATGGTAAGAACTTACAGTGCTGTAGAAAATATTTACCTTATCTGTGGTACAATTTTTTTTTAAATAGGGGTGACCTTTCAAAGTAACAGAATTACTATAAATATTAATTAAGATCATAACGTTTCTTAATGTATACAAATGACTGGTTAAAATTCATATTGTGTTGAAAATTCTGTTGATGGTCCTTCCTTTTTGAAGGAGAATTCTAGTGGCCTCATAATGAGGGCTGTAGTATCAATTAATTTATACAGTCATGTAGCATGTATTATTCATTGACTTATAGTATTTATTTTAATATATAATAAAACATTTTACAGGAAAGAGAGAAAGAATATGAAAGTAGCCTAGCAGAAGGAGGTGAACCAGTGGTAAGTAATTTATAAATTATTCATTTTTATTTTTAAAAAACTGAACTCTTGCAAGTCAAATATGATATGTTAATCTGATATTTAGTTCATCTTGCTAATACTAAGAAGCTATCTACTTTAACAGATTATAAGTAAAACATGTTAAAGGGTGGAAATGAGTTTAAGAGGAAGAACATAATATAAGAATGAAAAGTTGAATCTTATTACCGAAAGGATGATATGTTTAAACCTTGCATTCATTGCATATGCTTTTAGGTGCCAGGGGAGACAACCACTGAAGTTGGACTGGCTGGAATGAAGACTGTAGATACTGTGAAAGGGGTAATCAATCTAAATTTTCATATGTATTTTATGCATAATATTTAAACACTTGCTTCTTGTCCCTTTTCAAACATTTTTATTGATAAATGTTATTATTTAGATTAAATGAACAAAGAATAAGTATTTAAATATCTTAAGTTGGCTCCTTATAAGTATTATTATATGCCTGTAAAAGACAGAACATAGTCTGGTATTTGGTTGTTTGTATGTAATTTTTGGCATGTCTGAATCGTATCTTGTTTACTGTTTCTTGTATAATCATCATACCTTGTATGCAAGTACAGTTTGGGATGACTAGGACTTTTTTGTTAGAGTTATTGTCCCTTTTTGTTAAAATTCTTAGTAGCATTACTTTACAATATTTGACCAAGATTTACCATATTTGGTATCAATATATATCGTATGGCAACAATTGTAGGCATATTTAAAGATGCATTTCTTATTGCTGAGAAAGTTAACAAATTTGAAGATTAACAATGTGTTTTACATGCCGAGAATACCCAATATTATGTAATATAGAACACATATAGGCTATAGTTTTCAACTGATCCTTTGCAAACTTTGCAGAGTTTTTCAATATATATATTGAAGAAATGCACCTTCCATTTTGGAAGAGTTTCATGAATTTTTATCTTTAATGATATTTAGATTATTCATGCTTCTAATTACAGGCCGAGAGATTAATGGAGGCATTAGACTTATATAGAGAAGAATCACCAAAATATATACAATATGAAAAGGATCAAGCTAATACGACAGAGAAAACGGTTTGTATCTCAATGTAAAATACATTCTACATTCACCTGCAGAGACTGCATACATGCCAACCTTTAAAACCTCAAATGGGGGAGATCTGTAGGTTTCATGGGGAGATATGATGTTTAAGTAAGAAATAATAAAAAAAAATAACAATTTTCATGGGAGAGAAGAGTCTCACTATTTTTGGGGGAGACTTTGCAGGTATGAGAGTGAACTCTTAACAACTGAAAATTCATAATATCCAAAATCTTATCCAGTAATGAATTCATTTAGATTGGTAAAATGTATTGTAACCAGAGTTTATATATATTAAAAATTATGTCCAGGTTCTTTCTTTTACACTTTTATTAAATTCAAATTTCGTATAGTGCAAAGTGAGTCCAAAAGTAAGTAAAGTCCAATGAGTTCAACAGTAAGTAAAAGATCCATTTGCCAGACTGGAGATTGACCTGTCAATTGCTACGGGTTTTACTCTTTAAATACTCTATCCCTGGAATTCAACCATTTCCAGCGAATTTTAGGGATCGCCTCATACCAAGTTTTGTCTGTCACAGTCATGTCAAATGTTTCTTAATTTACAACTAATTATTTTAACAGTTCTTTAAACACACAAGCAAGTTGTGTTATTTCTTTACATAATACATAAACAACTTGTCATCATGCAAAATAATTGTAGGACAAATGATTCAATTAAACAGTACTGATATGCATTCTCAACATCATCTGAATTTCATATTAAGCTTATAATTTATTTACAGTATTTTGTTTAAATTATCTGTACACGGCTACTGTTAGCTTTAATACGTTACAATTGAAAGTGACCAACTTGCTCTGTGAACTACACTCCATTGTTTAGAAATAGATATCTCCTCTCTAGCTTCAATACTTTAATATTGAAAGTGAAATAAATTTAATAAATATATCAATGTTTGTTTAAAAGAGAACATTTTACTAACAGTATAATTTTCTCATAAACTACTCTACTTAGAATCGGTTCATAAGGTCATTGGGTTACAGTATTTAAAACTTCCATATTTATTAGTTGATGTTGAGAGAGAGAGAGAGAGAGAGAGTAGATATTCTTGGTTTCTTGCAAGTTGATATTAGAATTGTGATTAATAATACAATGATCTTTTCTTAATTTCAGGTCTCAAAGCCGTCACTACATCCTATGTTTATGGCATATAATGTGGAAACCCCAATTAAATTCATGTCTGTGTCTTTAAAGAAAGTTAAATCCAGGTAATTATAGGATATCTGTACACTCACATGTTATATGATTTAATTGACATATTAAATGTCCTACAAATACATGAAAACCCTTCATCTTTTTCTGAAATATTTCATATTGTTGTATTTTTATCATATTTCGGTTTTGAAGGAATGGTGAAAATGTTTTCATTGATTGAAAGTTATGTTATTAGATTTATGACCTGTTTCTTTATCCATCATTTACAGTGAGTTAGAAGAGAGTCTCCTTGTGTTACCATTTAATTATGTCAGTGATTTGATACACGCTATCGAGATATTGTTGGACAGGAATATGGATGTGGAGCTGTGCTGTCGTTGTTTGTTCTTTTTACTCAGGTATATGTAATATAACAACAAAACTGCTTTATCCCTGCCACAGAAAAAGTGTTAAGACTTAAAATTATACATTAAAAACTCAATTTGTAAATGAAACATTCTTTTAAAATTGTATTTGAATTGATTATGAAATGGTGTTCATGTGGTGTAGTGGTTAAGACACTCACTTCTCATAATGTGGCCGGGTTTAATATGTGTTGTCATAATTGGGATGGTAGAGGATTACAAACCTTAACATATAGGTTTCTTCTAGGTACTCTAGTTCCTTACCTTAGAATGTATCAATTTGGACTGCCATCCGGACATACGAGAGATTTGACACAAGTTGTGATAACTTGTAATATGTAAAGTTTAAACCAAATGGTGCTTTTTATTTCAACAGAGTTCATCAGGGACAGATAACATCTAGTGCCAGTTTACAGCCAGTCATGGATAGATTAAGATCAACCACAATGAACACAGTCAGACAGTTAAAGGTATTTGTTCTAACCTACTTTAGATAACATATGGCTGGATTAATTATCTGTGATGTAAAACAATGAGGGTCAACAACACAAAATAACTCTTCATTTTATAACTAAATGAAGATACACAATCAAGCCTAGTAACTTATGATTTGGAATGTTTGAATTTCCTCCGATTCATTGATACAGTCAATCCACTACTAATCGGCCACTATTGAAGGAGCTGGACTGTGTAAACCAAGATGAGGATATAATGTCATGTTTTTCTTGAGACTGTTTGTTTGGGTCATTTTTAATATTTACTTGAATTCATGTCCCTGCTGAAGTTTAAGTGAGCTTAATAGGAGAAGGAAAAGACGATTGACTTAATGTTTTTCAAGATTTAATTTTAAATTTTGATGCAATAATTGTAAATTGTAAATTGTAACTTATCTGTTCAAGGGTGTGGTAACTGCACTTACATTTTGCAGCATCAAAAATGATGTAAAAACACATTATGATTAAATATATGGTCTTTTCATTGTCTGACAGCAACTCAATGTCAATTTAAAATGTTTATATTAAGTTATAAATGTTAGTAAGTGAATAATGTATTACCGGTAATAAGAAAATAATTATTTTCAGGACCAGATTGGATTTAACTTAAGTGGCCTGAATTTCTTGAAAATGGACATTGAAAAGGCAAATGATGTAACAGTATTTTCTGATGCTACACAAAGAATGAAGGACAAAAAGAAAAAAGCTAAAAGAAAAGCAGTTTTGGATATAAAAGTATGATGATATTAGTAAACTTATTAAATTGTTTAAATCAATCTCTGATTTGTTATGATTCTTAAAACATTATAAGGTTTGCGAAATTCCAAACCTTGCCTGATATGTTAAGTTGTAAATAATTCTGTTAATTTATACCACTTAAAACATCTTATTTAACCAGAAATGCTGTATAAATATCCAATATAACATAAGAAAATGAAAGAAGAATGTCATCACATAATCTGTGGAAAATGTAAGGTCCCTACTAATTCGAGGAGAAACGAGAGGACGAAGAGAAAAAAATTAAAAAAAATATTAAAAAATCTTCCTGTATGCTAAACTAAAACTTAACGAAATATCAGTACCGGTAGTCATATCAACAATATGAAATAGGACCAATGGGTCTCTTGTTCAGTAGTCATTTCAACAATATGAAATAATACCAATGGGTCTCTTGTTCAGTAGTCATTTCAACAATATGAAATAATACCAATGGGTCTCTTGTTCAGTAGTCACTTCAACAATATGAAATAGGACCAATGGGTCTCTTGTTCAGTAGTCACTT
>JAUMGZ010015555.1:0-14701 GCA_032359645.1 Pododesmus macrochisma | reverse complement strand
GTAATCTGGTGACTGATGTTCATCATTTGCACATCGCATTGTAATCTGGTGACTGATGTTCATCATTTGCACATCGCATTGTAATCTGGTGACTGATGTTCATCATTTGCACATCGCTATGTTGATTTCGAATGTCATTGAACGTGGACTTATTAATATTTTCTTTTTCATATCTTTTTTTTTATGTTTTATTCTCATCAAGTGAGTCATGTATCAGTTGGGAACCCCACTTACCAATTAAGCAGAAATAAAGGCCAAACATGTGGCATAATATACACAAATCAAGTCAATGTGGCTGCATAGGAAGAGCCTAATGAGGCTTAGCAGCATAATAACTGTACAGACCTCCCTCTCCCACTGTTGTCACGGCGACAACTAAAGCAAAGAATAACTTCCAGGCTCCTGATAATTCTATAAGGAAAAAACTTCAAGGCCCCTGTTTATCATAACTCAACAATAACATTGTGCAGTAACCACACAATTACTGGGTAAAAATTAGTCATGTTTAACAACGTTGAACTTGGTTGAGAGCAAGTTATAGGTTTTAGAGTTTTAAGAAAATTCTAAAATTTGATAACTACTATTTACCTCATATCTTGTAACAATCAAGAGTGTAGCATAACAAATATATCTGTATACATAATCAGTAAATCCATAAATATTAAAACAATACAATTACAAGGGTACCAGTAGTCATCCTCATTTTTTTATTTTTTCTTTGCCCATTCAACTTTCAGATACCGAATTTAACAACATCAATATGCCAAGTTTTCTGCTACGCCATCCCACTTCAACCAAAAAATCCTGTCAAAGTTACATTCTCTACCCAAAGTGTCAATATCATCACTGGCACTGCTTCTTTCAAGACTTTCCTGATAATTCCGACAGATTTAATAAGTCTGGCGTTAAATTGGCATCCCTGTGAAGCTTGCTTGATTTCTAACAAAGAAACTTTGCAACCTATATCTGCACTGTAAAAACTACCTAAATTTCAAAATGAGATACAAGACCTGCCTTTCTTGTGAAAAATGGACATTTGTCTAGCATACTTGAAATTATTTTGTCAAATACATGCCACTCTTTCCTTTGTTCATGGTAACTTTTTAATATAAATACATAAAATTCAATGATGCTTTACACAGTTGTCCAAAATAGTAAAATGAATGTAGGCTCAGTGTGTTGTGTGTATTCATGATTTTCTCAAAACTATCTGCAACATGAATAGTAATCTACCCTAATCAGCTAATGTTTACAAACCAAGTTCAATTAACTATGAAGTAGAAACTGGGCAAGGAAACAGACTGCCGTCAAAACTGCATCCTACTACAACAGCTTAAAATAACATGGACTGATAGGATTAGCAGGTCAATTGTTGATATTACCTTTAACAACTAAGAAAACCATGTGAACCTATCTTTATGCCACTACTACAATTGCAAACAATTAGAAAATCTAAGGCAGATACATATAACATGATCATTATGCGCCCCTCCCAGTTACACTGTCTTCAAAGTCTCTTTAAATGGTAGGATATTAAATTATCTGTACTTTTAAGTAAAATATACTGGTATGCTTAAGTGTGTTGTAAAATATTTATTTTTACAATTTAGGCAATACACAAAAAGCTTGGAATTTTTAAGTATGCATCTTAAACCTCAAGAGAATATGTCTTAAACCTGTACTTGATCTGTAATGACAACAGCAAGAATAGTGCAGAACACAGCAGATAAATTCATATAAATATATACATTAAACATACAATTTACTAGCAATAATTCACATTCCCTTCAGTGACCTAAAATATAGCATCTATCTAAAAGTACTAAATAAGAGATTGCATCTTTATATTCCAGGAAGTATTCATTGATTAATAACAACTTCTGAGGTAAAACTCGCATATTATTAATTTCACCATAGTAAATCTACTGCTGAAAATCAGTCAACCATTTTACAAACTATCAGCTTCATAAATAATGAATACAAATACAGCAATTAACTATATACACCAAGTACTGTAAACTGGGAAAAGTTCGCCCCCGTTTTAATTTCTGCTATTTCGCCCAGTGAGGTGAATTAAAACCAGACGAAACTTTACTGTGAAAATCTATGTCGAGATTCTAATTTTCATCTTACTCTCAAGACTTGCAACGCCTAAGTTTTTATATTTCAGCTCTTTATTCATCTACACAGCATTTACTTATAGATATTTAAAGGACATGACATGATGGATGAACAATCTAACATGAGTATTTTTACTTACAGAGCTGAGCCCTTCCACACTGTTACGTTGGTATCTGGACATACTTGACTTTGGAATGTTGTTGGGAATGACCAATGGCTTGGAGGCCCTAGGGAGACTTTGTAAGGCTGCTGGAGCAGTGGACGACAATGCCAGGTGATTTGCTGACACTGGTTGCTTGTATAACTCATTCACCTGCCGACTACCTTCCTTTGTTTTCTGCAATCTTTGTCTGAATAACTGCAAAAGAATAGCAATGATATTGTTACAATCAACAGAAATAGATCATCAATGATCTTGTTAAAAATCAACAGAAAATAGATCACCAATGACCTTAATAAATCAACAGAGATAGATCATGAATGATCTTGTTTAAGTCAACAGAAATAGATCACCAATGATCTTAATAAATCAACAGAAAAAGATCATCAATGATCTTGTGAAATTAACAACATAGATCATCAATGATCTTGTTAAAATCAAAAGAAATAGAGCACCCATGATCTTGTGAAACCAACAGATATAGAGCATCAATGATCTTGTTAAAAATCAACAGAAAATAGATCACCAATGATCTTGTTGAAATTAACAGAAAAAGATCATCAATGATTCTGTGAATCAACAGAAATAAATTAAAGCACCAATGATCTTGTGAAATCAACAGATATACTGAGCACCAATGATCTGGTTAAAATCAACAGAAAATTGATCACCAATGATCTTGTTGAAATTAACAGAAATAGATCACCAATGATCTTGTGAATCAACAGAAATAGAGCACCAATAATCTTTTAGAAATCAAAAGAAAATAGATCTCCAATGAAAGATCTTGTTAAAATCAAAAGAAATAGATCACCATTAATGATCTAGTTAAAATCAACAGAAATAGATCACCATTAATGATCTGGTTAAAATCAACAAAAATTGATCACCATTAATGATATTGTTGAAATCGACAGAATGTTGTCATTGTTGAGCACCAGTGATGTATTACATAAAAAAAGAGCATTTTATTAATGATCAAGTAACATTCTCTTCAAAGTTTCTGAATCCAGTATTTGAGGCACTACATATACTATATATATATGAAAATAATAAACGAAAAACACTAACACTCACTGCTAACTGGTCCCCGTGGCCAAATGATGCTGATCTTCTATGACTTTTTTTCTTCTTTTTAACTTTGTCTTTCTGGGATTGATGATACACTCCTTCCCAATCATCTTGCGTCTTCAAAAGGGAAAATAAAGATAGTGTCTTTAAAACGGAAAATAAAGATAGCGTCTTTAAAAGGGAAAATAAAAAAAGTGTCTTTAAAAGAGGAAATAAATATAGCATCTTCAAATATTTTCAACTTTTTAAAATACAACTGAACAATTCAAAAAGCCCAGAAGTATAGGTATTCTTGCCCTGTAAGCTATTTCTCATGCTCCTTGTAAAAAAAGTTGTATATTAATTAAGGAAAAATCTTCACGTGCAATGTTTGCACTTTTAATTTTAAACCAAGTATTTAGCCAGCTAAATCTTGATTACATGAGCACTTTTACAAACACAAATGATTAGTTACAAAGTCAGTATAATGTGCTTTAAAACGAATTCTGTCAACTTGGTGATGCAACTGTTTGGCATAATCAAAGGGCTACACACAAGTGTTCAAGATTAATTCATTTATAATAACAGGTACCTTGTCTACAGTAAACTACCACAGTAAAAGGAAGACAGCATTACCATCATATAAACTCTATTTTTATTACACCATAACAAAATGAATTTACTAGATAATGACAGGTTTTTTATCTCCATGGTATTACATACTACTGTTCAAATGAATTTATAATGACAAAGAATGCAAATGTGACTGGCAACACATTACGTCTGCTAGGAGTGCTGGTTTACCTGAACGCTATGTAATAATGGAAGCCTTCGCTTCAGAATAAAATCAATAAGACGGTGTATACCCATCAACCGTTAAGTTGGAAACCTTTCAATTCACACTCAAAACATAACTGTCCTTAAAAAGTGTTTGGCTTTGATAAGATGTCATCAATTACAATACACATTCATTTACACTTATAGTGAATATTTATATAGTGTGAATTATAGATAGACATGAAGAATAAAAACACAACGGTGTAGTCACATTATTGCTGAATACATTCATCATGTTTTATGTGTCAGGAAACAGAAAATGATTTCACTTTGACTGGTTTGGGTTGGTTACATCTGTTACAAACGTGTACTCATAGTATTTCTTTAGGCAATATCATCATTACCAACACATTTATGACACAAATAGAAGTGTTTATAAAACAGATTTCTATCAATATTTTTTCTGTCATCTAACAGTACAGGGACATGTATGATACATTTACAGGAACATTAATCAAAAAGACAATGTAAACATAAATGTAAATTAAAATATATATATAAATATAATCTTTAATAACTTGTTTGTTAAAAGTTTTTCTTCACATTCATGATTTCATGTAGACAAGAAATATAATTGTTGGTTTGAAATTGTCACAGAACCAACACATGCTGTGATTCATGATAGCTATAAAAAGAATGGCACATTAGAATACATGTCAGTATTACTGGTATAGAGACATGTGTCAGCTCTATAGGTATGGTGTCAGTATTACAGGTGTGGTGTCAGTATAACATGTACGGTGTCAGTATTACATGTATGGTGTCAGTATTACATGTATGGTGTCAGTAGTACAGGTATGGTGTCAGTATTACAGGTGTGGTGTCAGTATAACATGTATGGTGTCAGTATTACAGGTGTGGTGTCAGTGTAACATGTTTAGTGTCAGTATTACAGGTGTGGTGTCAGTATAACATGTATGGTGTCAGTATAACATGTATGGTGTCAGTAGTACAGGTATGGTGTCAGTATTACTGGTGTGGTGTCAGTATAACATGTATGGTGTCAGTATTACAGGCATGGTGTCAGTATTACAGGTATGGTGTCAGTATTATGGGTGTGGTGTCAGTATAACATGTATGGTGTCAGTATTACAGGTATGGTGTCAGTATTACAGGTATGGTGTCAGTATTACAGGTGTGGTGTCAGTATAACATGTATGGTGTCAATATTACAGGCATGGTGTCAGTATTACAGGTATGGGTCAGTATTATAGGTGTGGTGTCAGAATTACAGGTATGGTGTCGGTACCTTAGGTACAGTATGGCATCAGTAATACTGGTATGTTGTGTCTAAAGAGAAAGTGAAGTAGTCAACAGAAGTATATGTACTGTATAGAATAGCAATGGTACAATATTTTTAGGTCTTACAACATTAGAAACCATCAGCAGTTTAAAGTTCAGTGAGAATTATCAGTAGTTTTGCGTGAAGTCAAGTGAAATTCCCACCTTATCTTACAAGATTAACTGATCAGCCTTTGTACTTAAGATATACCAACACATCAGAGTAGATCTAATTTTGTTGTAATTTTGTTAAACAAGTGACTTGAGTGAGATACCTATAGACACTTAATCCTGTTTTCTGAAATCTTGCACAAGTCATCCTTGGAGTAAGCATTCAAGTAAAGGTTATATATGCTATAGTAAGTACATATAACCAAATGGTTGTAGCACACATTATGTACAAATAATACAGCTGTAGTTACAGTAAACAAAGATGAACAATATTTGTAGTTAACAAAGAGAACCAATGATCGTTTGTTTTATTAGGGTTTATCATTACTCAAAAATCATTTGTAGATCCTATCATGACGTCTGCTTGTGCTGATGGCAACTTTATAGTGCTGTCTCACTGAAATATCATGTCACAAAGACACATTAACATCATACTTCACTGTCATATTATTCTGACACTGAGCCAACCAGCCCCTCTCCTTCCCAAAATAATGAGTGCTTAACAAGGAGCAAGAAGATTCCCCAATTCTAACTTAATATATATGACATGGCTACGGACCAAATCCATGACTTTCTGCACAAGTAGTAAAAAACTCTACCAAATGAGCTACAATTTTTTCCAATTTGGACGTCTTGTGGTACTTCTGGAGACCAAACCCAATCAAATCAAATTCCTTCCCATATGAATAATTCGTTCCAAGTTTGCTTTAACTTTGTCCAGTGGATTTGGAGAAGTCAAATATGTGAAAAGACAATGACAATCACACACAAGATTTGTATGGGGAAAGCTCACCTTGGACATTTTGATCAAGATGGACTAAAAATGGAAAAATTATTGCTTAAATACTACAAACACCCTTCATAGTAATCAAAATAGAATAGTGACCCAAATATATTGATACAAATATATTGTACATTATAAATTCTGAAGAGAGGTCAATATTAATCTGAATTAATTTGACACAGAACAAATATGAAATAAAAACTTGATAAGATTTCAACAAACATTGATCGAGTAGAATTCTCAAATTTCGTTATCAAAACACTAGCTAGGTACACAGGCTATCATGCTTTATCCACTAAAATGTGCATATACAGAGAGATTTAGTATAAATTTACATATATTTACATAAACCTTGCATAACAATTCTACTGTAAGTTTGACTAGCGTGATCTCGAGGGTTTCCTGTTCAATCTTTCACCAATATAAACCGCTATTTATGTTTGCAAATCCAATTCTATCTAAACCCACTTTGTTAAAGCCAACAAAAGACACATGGCAGTGAATACCTGTGACGTCAAAATGACTTAAAAACTAGCTCACCAAATATCAAATGAATATAGTACAGGTCAGCAATGTCAATGACAATTCTACAACCAAGCTATGTACTGTTTGTAAGTACAACAGCTGCTTCGACAATAAATCTAAATCTAATACTCAAGAACCTTAAGTTTTTAACCAAGGTTTACAGGGCTGACATTTAAATAGTTATACCCTCTAGCTGGTAAATAGTATACAGCAGGCTAGAGTCATACAGTACTATATACATAAGATATGAAACTGTGTCTATAAGTTTTAAAGTAGAGCTTTCAAGATATTGCCTTTAACATTGCAACAATTTATGACTGCACTTATAGTATTCTTTAAGTACCAAATACATAAGACATCATTTTATGATCCACAATTTTTACCTGTTGTGATTAACATTCAGTAGCTCCTAGGTACAACATGCACATTCACAAGTATGTTTGTAACAATAACTCGGCTAAAAAAGTTATATTTATTCAATCTTTGACAAAAATAACATAGGTGTCTAAATTACAAAAAAAATAAAATGAAACTACACTAAACATGTTAAAATAAGATATGTGTTATGTGGCACACTTTGTTCTGTATGACAGGTTATATATATATAATTAAACCAAAACTGTAATAACAAGCTTGTTTTATAGAACTATAACACCACACCAGTATATGATATAAATGTCCAGAATAGCTAGCCTGTTTTTATGTGTATGTATAATTGATCAGTTATTCATAATCTAAAACAAACCATTAGGCACCAAAACAATGTTATAAATTACTGAAAAAAATCATCTCTCTTATAGAGTGGTAGAAATGAATGTCAAAATCAATATCTCCAAATTATGTTTCCATTTTGAAAAGTTTTGTTTCCATTTATCATGTTTATCATCTGAGAAGAGTAATTATCTGTTAGAGAAGTTAATATTGATTTTTCCATCTGGTGATCCCTCTTCTAAACCAGCAAGTTTAACCAGCATGCACATTAAAATGCTTGCCATCAAAGCAATCCTCGACAGCAATGCAAGCAGCCATGACAATATAACATAGCAACTATAGCCCTCTATTACACTGAAGTCTGAACTTATTAATGAAGTCTTTTCCCTAAAAATATTTTTTTTCTTAAAATTTGTCCAACACAGGCATGTGAGCTCTTGTTACATACATGTAGCTGGGGCCAGTTTTAACTCCTTAGCACAAAGACCAGAGCTAATTAACTGGACTTTCAGAGTGTTGCTATATATACATATTCACAGTAGACGGTATTATAGTTATATTTTTTGGTTTTATTCACAGTAGTCAGTATCACATTGATATATTCTGGCATTTTTGACAGTAGTCAAATACAATCAACTTTACTGCCAAGAAGATCAAAACAATTATATACTGATAGACTGACCACAGATATAAACACATAATAGAAATATGCTATTATCTATCTAGGACCATATGCATGGCCATAAATATTTGATGCAAAGATTAACCCCAAAACAAACTTCAGTTCAAAGATTTATGCTGAGGTCTTGAGTGAGTTTGTTTCTTTACACCTGCACATCCTTGTATGTAAACCAATGCAGTAACACACTCCAACAGTTGATAATGATATCATATTCCAGACAAAACATTTACCTGTATCTTTACAAGTAGTTTTATATGTTACAAGTTTTTGTTGTTGCCCATAAAACTAAAAGCTATGATAGCAAATTGTGTAAGTACGGTATTATAAAGTTCTTCTCTTTAAACATTTGTAATTAATTTAAAAACTAAAAAACAATTCACATATATTTAGACATTTTTCATTTCTAATATGTCAGTAAACATAATGTCAAACACTCTGTCAACACTGACAATACATGTAGTTTGAGACAGGACTCGGTCACACAGGCTTTTCAGTACATTGATATTCTATATCTAAACTTATGTGTGTAAATCAATACTTGTGTTTGTTCAATTGATCTTAAATGTTTTGACCGATACATTTACACAGTGCTACAGACTGAAAGTTAAATGTAGCTTTATTTGTTAAATAAGAAATTCTTTAATAGTCTTTTTTAAATTTTGTAACACTTTTGATGCAGCATATCATTGTAACCTGTTGTTACACACTTATGTAATACAAGTCTATTGAAAAATATGTCATTCTATAAGAAAACATTGTATAGGTTGAAAAGCTAAATGTAGCTTTGCATTGTTTAATAAGAAACTCTTTAATACTCTTTTCTAATTTTGTAACACTTTTGATGTTAATATATCACTGTTACTTTTGTCCGCCATGTATTTGAATGTCAATAATTTGTGACCTCTTGTTACATCAGAGAGTAATAAAGAGCTTGAACTTGAGCTTAAAAAATACGCCTCGTTTTGGCATGTCAAGCATGTCAATAGTCCATATTTAGAATTTGATTTCATAACCATTTCATTTGCATTCAAACTGTGGTGTTATTTGCATTCTATAATTACATGATGGGCTGTACCATACTGAAAGTTTGGAAAGCAAATAACACGTTTTGAATGTAAATTATGATTCTTGAATGCAAATTAAAAAGATTGCATATTGCATCGCATGACATGCAATAACCTTGGTATATTTGGATTCAGGTAATGATTAAGGTGGCATTTACGTTGCATATTTTGGGTACCACTCGGAACTCCTCTGCCGATGCACCTCGTATAGGTTGCCCGAGTTATTCCGAATGTTTGAGTACGACCATCTGTTGCTTGAACTTTAACATGGGCACGCTTGACACTAAAACATCTAATATTAGATTCGTTATACGTCGTTAATAAATAAAAAGAAAACGGGACATGCGCATGAGACAATGACGAAATATGATGACGAATAAAGCATATGAGTTTTTACAAAACTACTCACAAATTTATCTGTTTATAAAACACCTGCTTATAGGAAAACCCATTTTAATCATCTGACAATGATATCATACCTACTAGTCATCGATACAAGTTGATTTTAAAAAACGCAGATCACGAACTGCAAAACAAATGCCCTATTGCTGCTCAGTTATAGCTTAAGAGTTTATAAAGGATGAAACATTACTCATTTCCATGTGTATACAAACCAGGGAAATAAAAATTATTGCCGACTCATTTTGGGTTTAGCTATATAAAGTTTGTCCTATATTTATCGAGGTCATGTCTATTCTAAATTCATATTCCCCTCGAGACAGTTGATGACGGTTGATTTGAAGCTTGAATTCGGGTCAAGGGCGAGGGCCTCACACCCATTTAGTTGGTTTGACGTCATTTTTAAATGCCCGTCTCACGTTGCTAGTTCATTCTGGTGGCGACCTTTTGGTGGAGCTATTGTTTGTTGGCAATAACCTTTATTCTGTTTATCATATTTATTCATGTTTTATATTGAAATACAAGAAATTATAAAACAAATATTGGTGTAAACCTGTAATTAAAGAATGCAGTAAATGTGTCGCTAAAAAGAGAATGATTGTAATTACACAACATGTTATATAGTATAATGAGGATACGACAGGTTTATCATTAGTTATACAAGTATTTTGGGGTGGGGGCGGGGTTACATAGTCCAACGTTCTCTGTCAGAGTCTTATGTTTCCAGAGCCGAAGACGAGGGGAACATTAGCCTGCTTCTGAAATCAACTATGAGTCACGCTGAGATATCAGTGTTCAACGCTGGTTAATTTATGTTTACGTATTTAGATATATGTCACATAAACCAATATGCTGGAGCATTTATGAATTTACTAAACGTTGTTAAACATGATAAGTTTATTCTCCTTCACGGTATTTTGCGCTATGAAGTTTCAAAAGTCCAGCATGTACAGGCGTTAACTTCCCTGTCCCTTCATAGGCCAAACTTGCAACATATGACAGTAAATTATAACTCTTTCGTCACTTCAACAGACCAAAAGCGCCAATAGTTTATGTTTCTTCATTGTGATGCATGTTATAGTGGTTTGTATCCTTTGGTCATGTTCCATTGCATGTTACTCAATGTACATTAAATGTTCTTTTACAGCTGGTCTTGAACCGTAAGTTGGACATACTTTCATATTTCGTATATGTTTGTGTTCAAGCAATATCGTATTGTTCCTTTTTTCGAAACTGTTTCTACTGTTTCTCTATATTGTCCCGTTCTTTTATCACCATTTTCCTTCAATGTCCTTTGTAACATAATTATATGATTGTTTTCTTCCTTTGGTGTGCAGTAAGGACGATGTGTTCTAACAAGTCAAACACGATTAGTTTATAGAATGATAATTAACGTTTACATTGTTGATATACCCAGTTATTGAGAACCTTTTGTCGATAGTAATGCATTACGCGCTTAAAGCGTTTAATTGACATTGACAGGTGGTATCGAGTGATAAGTGTGTAGGCTACTCAGATTATTGCGTAGACAATCGTTCCAGTGGTGTAGTAGACGGCGTAATCAATTTTTACATACGTATACACACAACTGGTTATTTTATCTGTACACTTCATAAGCTATTTGCTTCGTCTTTGTTTTTCCAGAATTTCAGACTTGTATTTTTCTGGAAGCTTTTTTCCACAAGTTTCCAATTAGCAACGCATCTAAACAATAGATGAAGCCATTTTTATTTGATGGCACCATTCCAATCTGATTCTTTTTAAAATTGGCTGGTCGCGAAAGATTTGTTCCAACGAATGCTGAAGATGATATCGCTCGCCAAACTATCATCGTTTACTTTTCCTTCGAGTGATATCCTTATCTTGGCTGTTAAGATCTGGTGGTAAGCTATGAGGTCAAGGTCAGTCGTAAAGAAATCCCCAGCTCAGTGTCCAGTGAAATGCCAACACAGTCGGACTTCTCTCGGAATATTGATGGTTCATAACACCACTTTCGGAAAGATTTTGATTTATCTTAATTTAAAAACTGTACATAGAGAGAACAATTGTAGACAATTATTGACGCACGTCTTTTAATATAAGTGACCTGTTGAATAAGGTTTAAGTGTTGATTTATGTCTCACAAGTTGTTAGACCTCTTGTATTATGTGTTACTATTAGCTGGCTGTTGACCTTTAACGGGGGTGTTTGACCTCTTGTATTATGTGTTACTATTGGTTGGCTGTCGTCCTTTAACGGGGGTGTTTGACCTCTTGTATAATGTGTTGCTATTGGCTGGTTGTTGACCTTTAACGGAGGGTGTTTGACCTCTTGTATAATGTGTTACTATTGGCTGGCTGTCGTCCTTTACCGGGGGTGTTTGACTTCTTGTATACTGTGTTGCTATTGGCTTGTTGTTGACCTTTAACGGAGGGTGTTTGACCTCTTGTATAATGTGTTCCTATTGGCTGGTTGTTGACCTTTAACGGGGGTGTTCGACCTCTTGTATAATGCGTTCCTATTGGCTGGTTGTTGACCTTTAACGGATGGTTTTTGACCTCTTGTATAATGTGTTCCTATTGGCTGGCTGTTGTCCCTTAAGAGGGTGTTTGACCTCTTATATAATGTGTTGGTTTCCGTCCTGTCACTGGGGTTGCTGTAGTGTTAGTGTCGGTTCCTGTCACTCGGGTTGCTGTAGTGTTAGTGTCGGTTTCTGTCGCTGCGGTTGTTTGACCTCTTCAAGGATTGTATAGCGTGTTCGTGTCGGTTTCTGACATTCTGTTTGTTGTTCCTAGAGTTTTGCGTCGGTTGCATTAGAATGCGATAACGTCAGGTTAGAGCCCAATTAAACAAACAATATGTACATAATAAAATGTTATCTTTAAAGTAGGAGCATATTTGTCAGTAGAAACGGAAAACAATTTTCTAGCAACTATTTCAAACTTTTCCTTTCCCTCTTTAAACTGTTTGAAATAATTCTTCATTAGAATCAAGGAATAACATATTCCTTGATCATAAACGGCATTATCCTTTGTATACATTCAATGTTGTTTGATGTTAAAGCAACCTTTTTTTCTTAATGCCAGATAAGCTTTAATTTACGACTTGTATTTACGCGAATTAACTGTGATGTTTTGTTCATGTGCTTTCACCACGTAATAAAAGAAACGTTCACGGCACAAGTATAGAATGTGAGTATCAACAGGAAGTTCGCCGAACTACCAAAAGGTCCAGTAAAAGAGAAATTCGCGGGCACTGGCGTCTCACATGAAAGCGGGTCGTGGCATTTATTAAAGGTCTTGGAAATATGATGGTAGGCTTGATTTGCGTGATGATGTTAAGATATATCATTTGTCGTCTATTAAGTAGAAACAGACAAATGAAGCATGCATACAACCAAGATCAATTCTCAAATGAAGCGTGCATACAACCAAGAGCAATTCTCAAATGAAGCGTACATACAACCAAGAGCAATTCTCATTAGATAATTCAATGTCTGTAAACAAATTCAGATTGACTCGCACTTAAGAAACATCACATGTCAATTACATTACCGAACACTACCAAATATAGCTAACACACCATTTATGTTGGCATCTTGTGTGTTAATGGTGCATTAGATGTGTTTGTATTGGTGTTGTATATAGTATTCCAGCATGTGATTGAAAAAGGGTCAAACTTCTTTATCTATAATCAGTTGACCATCTCGCCTTGTATGATGATCAAGGGACAGGCATCCAAGTTCATTGGTCTTCAGACATGACAAGATCTAGGGACAGGAATTCAAGTTAATCGGAGACATGGCAAGATCTAGGGACAGGAATTCAAGTTCATTGGAGACATGACAAGATCTAGGGACAGGAATTCAAGTTAATCGGAGACATGGCAAGATCTAGGGACAGGAATTCAAGTTAATCGGAGACATGGCAAGATCTAGGGACAGGAATTCAAGTTCATTGACCATGACAAGATCGAGGGCAGAAGCAGAAGAAAGGAGAAGACAGTGAAAAAATGTACAATAACAACCAACAAAACTACGATGGAGCATACTATAGTAGTAATTCAAAAAACCAAGATGATATTCCAAAGCCGTAAGTCCATGGACATGGGCAAACAAAAGTCAAACGTTGGACGCACACAGAGAAAAATTAATCAAATATACATTTATTAACTAAAAAAGGAAACATCACGAACTTTTATTTTAAAAACTAGAAGCGAAACCAGGTGCTCGTAATATGGTAAGCGTTTCCCGCTACACATGTGTCACCCATCGCGATGCCCACGTGCCATTCCGGTATGAGATGACCTGTTGTTTGCTACTGCTAGATAACAGTTCTCCACAAAAGACCTTATCGTAGTCAATGTCAAATTGAAAGACTGAAAGGGGATGTATGTATACCATAAATGATTTGCAGATTCAGATGGGCTGAATTTAATTTAAATTCTTGTTACAAAATGAGAATATGGTATAAATGCTTTTTAAATTGCTGCTTTCACTTTGTCGTGTTCTCTTTCTGTATTTTCTTTTTTAAAACGAAAATGCTTTGAATGTGTTAACGTGAAATTTTTGTATATTATCCAATCAAGAACGTTAAAGTAACATTTAACCCACAAACAAACAATATATATTCATACGACAAATATAATTAAAACCAGAAAGGATAACAATCTCGGTGTCTCAAACGTTGTCTAAATGTTTCCTTATCTGTTCAGGTTTAATGAACTCTGCAAAAATATATCATTGCGCCAATATTACAAGTAAGCTATATAGGGCCGCGTTACATATGTTTAAGTATTATTAGGTCAAAATCAGTTTATTTTTATGTTTTAAGAGTCCGAGACACGAATGTCTAATCAAGATTCCTTATCGTCTGCGCCAAATCTTTTCTTTTCCTTTTCAAGTGTCAACTGATGTTTACGACACAATTTCCCTTGTT
>JAUMGZ010015544.1:0-10049 GCA_032359645.1 Pododesmus macrochisma | reverse complement strand
TATTTGTGTATTCAAATTTATGGGCGCTAGTAGGAATATACGCTATATATATATGGGTAAGTTAGTTGAAACAAACACTGAAATTTTAGTCCCGAAAATGATTTTAGGAGTATTGAAATATTATGTATTTGAAATCTACAAACTCATTTACGAATCAAATATTGAAATTTAGTAAGTTACACTAGTCCTGGAGATGTTTTAAGGGGAATGAACCAACAGTTTTCATTTTATTGAAGAAATTGTTCAATGCCGAGAGTCAATTAATTGTTGAACTACATTTTAAAGATTTCATTTGCAAGAAAGTAATTAAGTCTAATGTGCACAATTTACAAAACACCAAAGATCAGATACCCATAACCTTGGAATTAGAAATGCATATATATGTAATGATACGGTTACTGAAGGGATCTAAAGTGTGCATTGGAAATAGAAATACAAAAAATTTCAACAATGAAAAATGTGTAAAACAATGTACTCCTTCATTTGAAATACAGATGATATATTACATTCATATTGACCTTTTAAACAAAAGTTGTACACATACAATAAACAAAAGCAATTTCCTTGCAGAGATTTAAACTGACTTTTTTTTAGTCCATTGCAAGATTTTACATGTCTTTTGTAAGCTCATATTATAAGCAGATTTGTTAATACATTATTAATCCAGTTCCATAATTAATAGCAACAAACAGTTTGGTTACAAATAAATATATGTTTTGCCAACTAAGCATTTATACCCTCTAATGTGCCCCACACCTTTGCAGTATCAAACCCTTAGGTTTGTTATGTGCTAGTTGCAAATCTGTATGATGTATTTTTGAAATATTTGATAAACTTTTATACGGAAGTGGATATATATATATATAAATATTAAACAAACTAATCAAAGATATAGTTGTGTATGATTATGTTATATCAATTATAATTCAATTCAATTATTTATTACTTGAAGCTACAAGCTCATATATCAATGGTCCTCATCTAGGAATAATGACCGCACTGAATTATAAATTAATTTAACTGAAAGATCATGTCTGACATATTCTGGATAAAGAGCACCCAGAAAACTATTTTTCATGATGTCTATATTCAACAAAATTAGTTTCAATGTGTTATGTCACTTGCTCAAGCTTAAGAAATATTACAAAAATATAATCTTTACAGAATAGGATTACAAAGGTTACTGTTTTATGCATTAAGTTGAATTTTATATTGACAACATCTTTTTTCTTTTCTTATAATTCACTTTCAATATACACATATATACATAGAATACACTTTGACAATATATATATGCATGTACAACTAGCAAGCAACTTGTTTATATGTATCTACAATACTAACATATTCCATCAAATATTCAGTGCTCTATGTATCCTATAACGCATGCACATCTATACACATACAAAACATCAACTGAAGAAACTAACCTTTACTTTATGTGAGAAGATTACCGTGCGAATTCCATTCACAAATGCAGTCTGGTCATTTGGTATAAGGCCAATGAAAGCCTTACGTCTGCTACTAAACAGTAGAAGTAACACTCTAACCTCACACTGACTACCAGGGGGAAAATGTACACAACCAGCCTGAAAGAGAAGTGTGATTAGAAATTAATTTTTTAGTTTCTATGATAGTTTTGATCTTAAACAAGGTGCAGTGGCACCTATCGTACCATTCCTGAATATCTAAGCAATATAGGTTTTTACTAAAAAATGTTGGAAAGATAAAAACAAAAGTACATGTAGCATTTGCCTACGTAGTGGTGTATAAAAATGGTGTAGGTAAATGTCTGAATATGAACTAAAACTACAGGGTGTTTGCAAGATAGGTGAATCCTAAAACAATACTTAAAGTATTCATGAATTCTATAAAAAAATTATATTTTGAGGATAATGATATCAAATTATCTTAAACTGTTATAACGTTTTGTTTATTCACTTACAAAACCAGTCTGCATGACTTTATACAGGTTCCTTAAAGCTTCTAGGTTTTGATTAATAAACTGGAATGCCACCTGGCGAGAGCTTTTAAACAGGGGCTGTAACTGTGGCGAACTAAGTAAAGACTGCGGGATCAACTGCATTATCAGCTCTGTAGGCCAATTAGATGCATTGCTGCAAATAAAAGTGCATAAATGTATAATACAAACAGTTCAGTCAAATGCAATTTTATGTTATGTTATAGTCTCAATGCAAAATCAATTAATATACTATAATTTCTTGTTCCTAATTTTTTTAAGACTTTCTTTATCTGCGAGACACATTTTAATTGTAGATACTGTAAACAGCACAACAGTAAAAAGTGTATCCAAAGAAATTTATAACTACTTGAACAGTTTAAATTTAAATATAAAAGTCACTCAAGTTTTATGGAAAGCAATCTTAGAGGTTTCCATTGTACTTGTTATTTTGAGGTAATTAACAATATCTTTGACAATAATATCATCAATATGGTAAAAGTAGACAAACGGTTTAATATAGCAAGTTTAATACATGTTATCAATATGAATTTTTTTTTTCTTTTACATATAAGTCTGTTGAAGAAGATGAGGTATTTTATATAACAATTCTAGTATCTATGTCAACTAAACCATGAAGGGGGTTCATTAAAAAATATACTACATATAAAATCATCATATACTTAAAACATAAATTGGTAAAAACTTACATATCAGGATCACTCTGACCAATAGTTAACTGACATTGCAATGCCCTTGCTACCTTTGGCTGGTTAGGCCCTGGTGTTTTGATTTTTTCATGCCATGCCAAACGTCCTGAAATATGCAAAATTATATAACATTAGATTCTACTTTAATAAATAAGCACATCTATAGCAGAGAAAAATAAAAATCTTTTGGGAAGTTTAAACATTTTGATAGATTTTTATTAAAAAATGAAAAAAAATTTACAACAATGATTTTTAAAAATAGGAAATGTCATAACACACAAAATTTACATAGTTCATTTGTACCACTTTCAACAAAACTTTATATCATCTTTTGGCTGAAGCTATCCTATTTGATTTATTGTACACTCTCTTTCACACTTTAAAAGTTTGGTAACATTCCTCTTTATATAAGTGAAGTTACTAATGTTTGAAAAACTTTAACCTAGTTACATCTATACAAGTCTGCTTAACAGTAAACAAGTGTTCTGTGACCTTGACCTTACTCATTCAGCCTCTTGAAACCATAGAGATGGGTTCTTTATGGTAAGAAAAATAAATGGTGCAAGTTCGGTTAAATCTACTTCATATAAGTGATATTTTTCATGGTGGAAAAACTTTTAACGCTGGTACATCTAGTATATAAGTGTGATAAACTTTAACCAAGTCTGTGATCTTGACCTTTTCATTCATCCTCTGAAACCAATAGACCAATTCTATTTGTTAAAAAATATAACTAATAAACATTTGGTAAAATTGTACTTCATAAATGTAAAGTAATTTATGTTTTAAAAAACTTTTAACTTTGGGATGAATGGAAAAGTCAAACATTTGTAGGAGGAGCGTAATGACAATACCTGTCCATATAATTTTCTTGGCAGCTGATCCTGCCTGTGGAGGCGCAGCAGGATTCTGACCGCCTGAAAATGATGTAATATCTTGACCTGGCATAGCTGTCTGCGCTGTGATAGGTTGACCTTGTGACCCGATGGGTAGAGGCACACCTGATGTCATGTTCATTGATGGTACATTAGCAATGGTTGACAACGGATCTGTTATATTGATACTCGAACTACTTGGAATGTTTGTTTGAGGCATTCCGCCTGGCTGATGTTGTTGTTGGGATTGCTGCTGAGGATTTGACATGTTCATCTGCATTCTGGGATCTTCAAAATATATATAAAATAAGTATTAGACACAGTTGTTAGTTGCATGTTCTATCCAGGGTAAATTTTCATTTCAATTATTTACTGTTGATCATTAACATCACCATATTATTTGAAATCCTTGACTATGATAATTAAGAAGAATTAGTCAGCAAAGAATGTCAGTTTTTTTCCCCAGGACATTCAAAAGATTTGCAACTAATAAATCATACCAACATCAACAATGTAGTGTAAGCTTGAGTTATGTCTGTCAGAACTATTCCAAGTAAATAAAACTAAATGTTAACTTTAACCAATTCCAATGAAAGTGAAATATGAAACTGAAATCAGATTTCGTATTGGCTTTTAGTCTGTCCGTGCTGTTTTGTGTACATTTCAGGTAATATCATAAATACTTATCACTGGAAATCTTACCCGAGTTTTCTTTACAAAACAAAAGGTGTGAACGTCTCGATTAAAAATCACAAAATGGGGAACTGTTCTCTAGTGAACTGCCAGGAGTCGGTCGTCTCAAAATGTCGCTAAGAGAAAGACGTATAAGTGGGTCTTTGAAAAAGGCACAAGTGGGGAATCAGACTCTTACGAATTACGGCTTTCTGCATGAGAGCTGAATATGTCCCTATAAATGACTAGTCTTTTATGCTGTTTAATGGGTTTTTATGCATTTTATTTTCAGTTTTAATTTTTTAATTCAGAGGTAAGTATTTTACTCTTATAAATTTTCACTGTGAGCTTTTTTACTGATGTAATGTAATAAACTTGTTCTAATATATATATATATATATACTTTTCGTGGAGTTAGCACCCAGCCCTTTTGGAATCCTAAATGAAACACTGTTAGGTCACAGTGACATATTTGATATGAGCATATTTCAAACTGAAACAATAACATGAAGTTTCACATAATCATGTCTATGAAACTAAACTTCCAGAGAAATAGAGTTGTTCAAGAAATCTATATGGATCTATGATGACTTATTGTTTTATGCCAAGTAGTTTGTTAGCAGCTTCACATACATAATAATTAAATATTTAGTAACACAAGTACCTGTAACTCCTCCCCTCTGCTGATGTTGCTGAATGAATTGATTATCCATCTGAAATTGAAATAAAATATATAAATATGGAAATGTGTAATGGTTGTGAACTTAAATCTACTTCAGTACAACATTAGACACACTTGAAATTCAAACTCAATCAAAAAACATAAAAAAAACCGTCTAAAATTATTAAATTATAGTATACACATACTGTACATGTATTTTAATGTGAAGATACCATTCAACTTTTCATGTATTATGAAATCTCTTGAAAACTTTCCACAAACACTTCTTTGAATATATTTTGGTTGCAAAAAGGGGATGGGGGACTTACCTATAAGGGCAACTTATGAACGCACATATTCAGCAATACACTGCTGAATTCATTTCCCCAAGAAAGTTTTAAGATAGTGTTGGAGGTGGACCCACATGACTTTGAAGAGAAAAGTCCAACTTGAAACTAACAATGATAGGTTTAATTATATAATTAGTACAGTACCAATGTTGTCTAAATATCAGTGAAAAATTCTAGAAGCATCATTAAACTTAATAAGGGGCCATCCATAATTATCATCCTTTTTCCAAGGTCTGCAAACAGCACTTTTTCTCAAACCCCCTACCCCCCTGCAAAAGCGTACATCATCCTTTATTATAATGCAGTTGGTTGTATTAAACACATATTTCACTTGTTTTTTTGTATGCCAAACAATGTTAGTTGCTGCCCCATTTCTAAAATAATGTAAACAAGGTTGTCATCATCAATGCACTGGCGAACGAGATTTACAACACTATAGGAAACAAAAAGGAGCCAGATTTCAGATTTTGAAATGTTGTGATATCCAGAATTTTAAGCGTGCAAAAAAAAGATGACAAACAAACCCCCTCCCCTAGCGTGCGGTTTGCAGACTTTGGAAAAAGGATGATAATTATGGATGGCCCCTAAAACAAACAAACAAACAAACACTTTATATTAACATGTTTTTGATATCATGTATTCATAAAACAATTAATTCATTAAAGTCACAAGCATGATGTCTTATTGTCAACTGTATTTAGCCAATATTTTCAACAGTTGCAACATCAAATGCTCAATGTCTTATTCAGTATAACTATAAATGTAAGTACTGGAGTAACTGTTAGTGTATTCATGGCCTTTTGACACAATTTGTTCAGGTTTTAATTTAACAAGAAATGTCTCAATATCACTTAATCTGAATGTGACTCAATGTGTGTTCATAAGGTCATGACAACAGTAACGACTGCTTTCACTCCGTATAAACACAATTGCATGTCAAGACAATACTCTTACATACCTGTGGTCTAGTTTGGGTCATGCCAGGTCGTGCCATTGTCATTTGTGAAGGACCAGTTGTTGCTATGGTACTTGGGTTGCTATTGAGATTCTGTTGTTGTATATGTTGCAACTGTTGTTGTTGCTGCTGCTGCTGCTGTTGCTGTAATTGCTGTTGTTGTAATTGTTGTTGTTGTTGCTGCAACTGTTGTTGTTGCAATTGTTGTTGCTGTTGCTGCTGCAATTGTTGCATCTGCTGTTGTTGTTGCTGCATTTGTTGTTGTTGTGGAGTAGGCTGTGATCCAATTATTACATTATGTGGTGAGTTCTGTGATTGACTGCTCATTGTCTGAGGGGACAACTGTTGCTGAATATCTGTATAGACAAAAAGGCAATAAATAAACTAAGCAGCCATTTAGATATGCATTAACAATTTACCAAAAGCTAATATAAGAAACAAAGGCCAATAGCAGTATATGAAGACAGGTTTAAGAACATGATACAATCTGTAGTTATAGCAGTTTAAACACTCCAAGATACTACTTGTGACAAATTCTCAGCCAAACATCACCGCAAGTTTACATTTCCAATTCTGGTTCGTTACCTATATTAAGTTGATTCTTGTAGGAAAAAACAATTTGCTGTTGCAATAAGAAAAGTAAACAAATATTGCTGCATTAAAAGGAGTTGACCCATTCATTAAGGTAAACATATAAACTTCACTACAATATACTTTCTTGTGATTTTAAGTCACAATTCAGTTCTTATAACCTAACTCAGTGAATTGACCCTATACCAATATGAAAGCCATGTGCAGGAGGTTATTTTCTATATTACTGATGTATTTATGATATTTCACATCGCCTTTCGACAATCCTACTATATTTGTCAGAGAACAATAGCACCATTCTAACAACAATTATCTCAATGGTAGAACTATTAACTGGATGTTCAGAACTCGTCTACACTTTCCTCTACTTCAGAATAGTAAAGTGTAATTGTAGTTGTCACTGTACTGGTAGTTGTGATTGGTAGGCACATCTTTAATGGACAAAAGACTTGAGGTGTTCAGTATATCTGTGATGTATTTCAACCACTGTGATTATTATTCTTACTTACAACTTACTGATTGAGGGACAAAAAACAGACTATAGAGCACTTCATTTATATTATTGCAGCAACCTTTTTCATCTAAGATTAATGTAAAAGCTAACAAAATGTTACATTAAAGAATTGCTTTTAAAAACGTTTTGTGCAAGGCTTATTTATAAGAATTCTTTAATCACTTATTCATTCAAACATAGGTGAGCTTCTGACAACAGGTATGAACAATAATCGATACATACTGCTGGAAACTGAAGATGGTACAGTGGTTGGTATTTTGAACTGCACTGACTGTGTTGTATTTGAACTTTCTCCAAAGGTGGGTACAGCTGGAGCTGGTGAATGGCCTGTAGCTGGACTAGGAACTGAACCAATAACTGCTGTAGATGCATGGTACAAATATACTTAACATCAGTAAAAATTCAATAAGCAATGATTTAATAAGATAATTTATTGGAAGTATAGAACCTAGAATACACATTTATTTGACCCAAATATATTGTATGAATACATGCAATTTTTATTGTGTGCAACACATTTGTTATTAAAATAACTTTATGTTAATATTCAGATACCCAATGTCTTACTATGAACTTATTACCGAAGTTGTGCAAAAATCACTGTCTTATTACAAACTCAAGAAATTGTACAACTATGAGTGTTTTGAATCACCTCACATCTGTACTGACAGCTATAAAGTGTCACATGGTTTAACTTTTGCTACTTTTCAGTCTGGTTCTGAATTGCTTGATACAGCTTTTTGGTTTGTTAATGTATTTCCTTTCTTTGATTCCATTTATCATGCTTTTTAATCAATTCATGCAATTACCTGCCAGACTAGAATTGTTCTTGTCCAAATCTGGAACTGGACTAGGAGACCTTTCTGCAAGATAACAAAATCATGCTTTGTAAAGCAAAGTTTTAATTTAATTTAAATAAATTTAAAAAATCTCTACTAAAATCTGACCACCTAATCTCTACTAGAACCTGGCCCATTATCATGAAATTAATGTACAACTCATCTACCAGGACCTGATGATCAATCAAGGAATTCATATGTTCGATGGCATCAAACTTTAAATTAATGTATGCAATCCCACTTTAAATACTGATCATGATTTAACAATATATTGTAACAGACAAAATAACAAAATAAAATTGATTTTTAATAAACTTACCCTCCAATTGATAGCCATGGAGAAGAACCAGATGTCTTGGGTCTATAGCAAAGTCTTTGGATGGTAATATTTGGTTATCTGCGGAACTTGACTAAAATAGATGATTATGATTTCCTTTGTTTCATTTATCTTCGGTTTAGTATTTATAATTATTAACCAAAGTTTCTGGGGAGCAGGACTAAACATTAAGTTTATGTTACCTATGTACTACTAAACAAGTCAGCATTTTACAAGTCATTCTGAAGAGTCAAATAGTCATAACTCTGAAAATAATTAGCAGCCCAGAATGTCTTTACCGTCATGCAAATCTACACATCCAGGTCTTGCATTGTGTCAATTTTAAAAAGGGACACAGCAACACAGTGAAATTGCGTGGACAATGTTCATGTTTTGTCATCAAGTGTAAAATTTTGAAGGGTCCTTGCTTCTTGTACACATGTGTACATGTTTCACATTGTGTCATACAGGGAAGGAGTAACATGGGAGTTACAATATACAGTGACAACACACCAGACACACAGACAAAACAATTCCAGTTTACCCCTTTTTGTTTGCAGGGGATATAAAAATGATCATTGACTTTGAACTGTATACTACAAGTCAATAATCAAGCTATACCAATAAAGCATGCACATGAGTACAAACCTCATCATACAATCTCTGAAGAGCAGACAGCTTCCTTGGCGATATAATGGAGAGATTGATTTTTCTCTATAAGTATAAATTACAAAAAATAATAAATATTAGTAATTTAATATAATTTACTAGAATTAACTGCATGGGAAGGGTGGGGGGCATTTTTCAGAGACTGATTTAATATAAGGAAAGGTAGGTAGATCTGGACTAAAACCCACCATCCATAATATATCAATGTCAGTGCCTCCCACACGGTAAATTCTGGAAAAGCCTTAACAGATTATCTCCCTCTAGAAATAACATTTAAAGAACAATTAAGAAAAATTAATATTTAAGGTGTCCTAAGTGATAAAATATAATACTAGATTATCTTCCTCTAGGAATAACAAAATGCATTATCATTATGATTTATTTCAATTATGAATGAGTGAATAAAGTACATATCAAACTTGTTATGTTGTAATATTTACCATCGCATGACAATGCCACTATATATCCCAACTGAATTCAATTGGCATTCATATCGCCTATGAATGCCATCACTCATTGCTTATCATTGCTTATCGTTTAGTTTCTGATATATTTTTACCATTTAGTTTGTTACATTGGGATAGCAAAATGATAAATATAAGTATTGAACTGCTTTCAGTTGGCATTCATAGGAGATATGAATGCCAACTAAAAGCAGTTCAGGGCTTTATTAGACCTAATTTGATATATATAAGATTTTGCAATACAACATCAAATTTATTTTTAAATTAATTAAACAAACTCAATGTTATAGAAGTAGTTGAAGTCATAACTGACTATGCTATATGCATGTAAACATATCATATAAATGTACCTGTGCCATCTTGCTTGCAAGTTGCTCTGCTGTGTAACCTAGGTAACGGATACCCTCTTGACTAGGCACATGGTAAGGCTGTGAATTGCAGACCAGAATGCAATGTTTCTGAACTGATAAACT
>JAUMGZ010015533.1:0-10050 GCA_032359645.1 Pododesmus macrochisma | reverse complement strand
ATACACCAAACTATACCCACAATAACTGTAATCTCTTGTAATACCTAAAGATACACCAAACTATACCACAATAACTGAAATCTCTTGTAATACCCAAAGAAACACCAAACTATACCCACATAAGTTGTAATAACTTGTATTTCAATCGTTGTAAAATAAATAACGTTTAAACGTGTTTGTATTTTAAATCTTACAATGAAGATGTTATCTGGTAGACGTGACGTAATACTTAGACAATTGTGACTGATACCTTAAATAGACAGTCTCACGCTACACACTTGTAGCTGCAGGATGTTGACTTGCATACAATTTACATAGCAACGCAGCACTAGTGAAACTAATGCAGCTATCAACTCGTAATAAAGTGACTTTAGAAAGGACCGAGATACATGGAATTATTTTTTGGCTAGACGCCATGAAACATCTTTAAGATTTTAAGAGTAAATACGGCGTGCAGTATCTGCTTGCGATAACTCTATTGATATCTTGGAATAAGGCGTAATAGTCGTGAATATCGGTGCACAAGGCTATATAAAAGATATGTAGCGTCTTAGATATAACTACAAAAGCGATAAAAATTGTATATAAGTAGTTTTCAATGTTGCGTTCTTTTCATCTTCACCCCTGTTATGAATATGTGTCGTTAATCTTCATCACTTATTCATGTTTTATAACTTATCGACCTTTTATATGTGTACTAATTGTTTAAGGGATGGTAGAGTTCTGTTGTTTGTAGGGTAGTTTGCACTCTGTGATATTGGCAATCAATATCATATAACATGACCGAGATACAGAGTCATACATTGCACGTGTATGATATATATTTGTATTTGTCGCAGGTGCCCGGAACAGAATTCGTTCATTAAAAAAAACAATTCAAAGAATTGTCACTCCAATATCGTGTTATTGCTTTAATCCCTCTTACATTCGAACGATATTGCCAGATAGGTTTTTTCTTTGCCAAATGGGTGATGTTGTGTATAGTAACACTAACGGAGATGCTGACATGCAAAAAATTAAAACTTAATAAATTCGTATGAAAATCTAAGATTTACCTTTTTGCAAAATCTAAACAGATGGAACCGTGAGGTGGCTTAAGAATTTACATCCGCCGTAACAGCTAAATCTTTTTTGTGTGAGTATATTGTTATCAAATCAAAAGGTCCCCGCGGTCAAACTCATGATTGTTTATACTTCCAATATCTAACTTTTACGCTCAATTTTTTAGTTCAAATCTTGCGGATCAGAATATATATAATCGTATTTGCAGAGAATTGTCAGGTACTTTTGAATAGTTGTTTTGCCGTTAAGGATAAAAGTTCGTTCCTGATGTCAATTCTAGGATAGCATTTTTATTTAGTAGATATAACAAAAATACTGATCGAAAAAGGTATTGATTTTAATTTAATTTAATTTTTAAACAAAAAAAGAAATAAGTCGACCTTTCATCGCTCTGTCGCCAGCAGAGATCGTTCCTTTGTGTAGAGAATACAAGATGACATTCAACTACAACAAGACAAGAGGAACATTGACAATAAATTCATAAATAGTTGTTCACGAACGATCTTACATCTTTAAACACAGTGGTTGTGAATAAGAACCCTGCTCGGACCAAAAATTGATTTTGCCTTTTGATCCGGTAGGCACAGGATCGATTCCCGGCCGCGTCAAACCTAAGACTTTTTAATTAGGTAATCTTCTCGCTCCTTTCTAAGTACTCAGCATTACTGAGTAGACATGAGTTGAAAGGACTTTAAACCCCAATGAAACAAACACACACAAAAAAAACAGTATTTGATTACAAATATGTGCTAACCAGTTACCTGCAGATGTTCGGGTGTTTTCCACGTGCCTTACAATACATGTATCACGCCAATACGCAAACACAGAAAAACGAACTTATGACACCAACAAAATATGAATTTACTTCTATTATTAAGGTTCTGACATATACGATATACAACTATCAGTAGCTATGGTTACAGCACCCTATAATGAGTTAATTAATAGAATTTACTTACAATACCCTATAATGAGTTAATTAATAGAATGGACTTACAATACCCTATAATGAGTTAATTAATAAAATGGACTCATCTCTCTCCTTACATGTATGTTGTATCGATTATAATGGCATCCTCTTTAATAATGCACTACTAAGATCTTTGTGTTTTTATATCTCAGTCGCCTTAATGTTTGTGTAATATAAGACGTGACCAATTAATACACCATTCTTCAATGGAACTTTGATCTAGATCAGTAAATCTCGTTTCATCGTGGTATAGATGTTACACACTCGGTACTGCGCACGTACTGTAACTAACACAATGTAGTTTATTGTATATTTTTTATTTCTCTGAACTTTAATTAGTTTTAAGCTAATCTATTTATGTGTACATTTCCACATGACCAGGCTGGGGTTGTTTTGCTATTTAAAATATAAATTAAGTTATTTTCTTTTTAAGGTTTGAGTACTTATAAGATTATTCTATGTCACGCCAGTAGCAAATTATTGCTGGAATGTATGTGGTATTACAACTGTACATGCATGATTAATGGAACATTTTGTTTGTGTCTTCGATTTTGATAGATAGTTTATTTTGTGGTAACCGATGACAATATATAACGATTGAAATGCTATTTCTAACACGTAACCATTGACGCAACTCACCGATGACCGTACACGTATATAAATACGTTGCACACGTTTTCATCGAACACCTTACATTTCACTTTTCCAAAAAATGCAGTGATAGTACCACCAAAGTATACTGCTTTTTAGGTCAAATGAATTGAATGGTCGACGATAATCATTACCTTAGATAAACAAGTCTAAACCACACAAAACAAATAGTTTTACAATAAAAAAAAAGGATGGGCTATCATCAACAAAGGTAGATGATGTGAGCACGGGTTTGCGAGTTCAGAAAAAAGATTGATTTCGTAATGGTAGTCATCTGAAACACAAAACAGGATTACGACTTCAATGGTAAACGGGCTCTTATCAGTTACGACCAATATGCATGTAATATATGAAGTTGAAAACAGTCAAATCTTAAAAAAAACAAAAACAAAAACAAAAAGCATGTATGTATTGGATATGGGACCTTTATCACTGTATTTTCCACTGTTTCAATAAACCTTTCTGCTAGGTATGGTTTAAATGCTGTTTTTATCCAATTTTTTTTATAATTAATGTATTTCAGAGTATTCAAAAGAAACGCACAAAGTAAAGAGAGGAAAAACGAAATCTTGTAAAGAAGATGACGGCGACGAGGACAACGACGAAGATGATGATGACGATGACAGTTTGACATCTTGTTCCCTTGAGTCAAGTGAATCAGGTAGGCAAACTTAACCAGCGTATCATCTTAAAAGACGTTTAATTAACGTAACACCGCCCTTTAATAAGACTATAGAAGACTTGACACATATATGAAGAAATGCTAAAATGTTGTCTTTTATTTATGTATTTTTTTGTATTCCAAAGCGATTAGCTTTATAATGTTCATCCGTCTAATATTACAAGTCATTATGACAGCTGTCAGCTAAGAATATAACGGCATCTAGACATTCCAATCTTACTTACAGTTTCCTGGTAAAATTTGAATGAGGAAGAGAAACTTCATATAAATAAATATGAAAAAAATAGAAACCCCAGCATTCATATATGAGCCTAAATATATTTACGTTTCAATTGTCATCTGCCATCAATAATTTTTTATTTTGTTTTTTATTTTTTCAAATTATTTCATATTTCGTCTAGTTGAAGCTGAACTCAATCATTCTGGCGTAAGAAAACATTCATCGTAAGCATGACAAGAGCAGGTGCTTGGTTCAAATTAATCGCGTAGCCCAGACATGATAAATGTCGAAAGTTAATTTCTGTAAAGTACTTCTACAGAAACCTTTTCTCAGTTTTATGAAAGTACAAATCTTGCAATCGATTTCAAGACCAAATCGATTTTTTTCGTACCTCTAACAAGGAAATTTTACGAGATAATTAATGTGAGTAGTTTTCAGCGTCGTTCGCCTCTCATTGAACCCTCACGTGACATTTCAATTGTTTACGTCAATAGAATAATTTGATCGCTGAAATGAGCATGTTCTCTTACTGTATTTTATGTATTAGTTTGCTGTCTTTTATTACAATTTACATATATTCCCGATGAGAAAACCGTATTATGCTCATAATTCTTATACAATATCAAGTTTTATGACAGGCGGCAGGATGTAACATACAGTATTCAATCCTTCTTGTCGTAAAGCAGACTAATGGGTATGAATGAGGCAGGAATATTTCATACAAATGAAATGACGTGTCAACAACATCCAGAATTCTGCGTAGACATTAAGTGAAGATCACAATTTAGTTTCCCAATACATTTCATTGAATACCTTTTTACATTTAGGTTTTTGGAACAATTTTAAGTTCCTTTTACTCAAAAATAAGATCAGTCGTTCTTAAGTAAATAAATAGGTAAGTGGTTGCATATCTCATATTCAAACGCAATATATGGAATTTAAACTGTCAAGTCCTGTATAAAGTAAAACAGGCAAAGAAAAACCGAAGAATTCGTTTAAACCCATTTCATTTACATAATGAACAGATCGATCTGAAGACAAGGTCAACTATTTTCGAGAGATTATCCGGTGAAGCGCATTAATCTCTTTTGTTTTTCATTTAATATACATACTGTTTAGCGTTATATATCACTTTGCTGTTCAACCGCACCAGGAACTTTTGTCACAGTAGGATACAAAAGATCATGCGCAATGAATGTCAATTGTGGAAGCATATAAATTATTTTGAAATGATAGCTTACCTTTTGTACTTTGAAGGTTCGAGAAGAACAATATCAAATCTGGTATAGATTGATTTGGAATAATTAACACTGTCTGTTATTTTCGTACTTTCAACCAGTCGGTCTTATAACCATTAATAGTTTGATTGTGAGATAAATTTATTTGAAAAAATGCCGGGGAACAAATATGTTCTTTGATAGAATTATCCACTCTATTCACAACGAGATTTGAATTTAAGTTAGAATGAGACATATTCTATTTTCTTCTCTCTTGGCTCATTATATCTCCAATCGCTACTACTCGGACAATTCCATTTACGCACGGAACCAAAACGCGTTTGATTCCGTGCGTAGCCGGAATTGGCCGAAAAGTTGCGATTGCATATATCTTTTGTAATCTGTTGGATTTATTCTTCTTAAAGGACACTTTTTTGTAAGCGAAATTGTTGCAACTAAAAATATTCTTGGGCTTCACAATTCATTGTTAAAGAAATAAGTGAGTTATGGGATTTTCAATTTTTGTTCTTACCAAATCAACAAACACAGTTAATCATTTAGTAAAAGAAAGAATAAAAGAGTATGCTAAATATATGCTAACTTTTTTTCAACAGAAGAAAGCGAAGATTCAGTGAAGAGAGACTTTGCTGACAGCGATGAAGAGAGTAGCACCGATGCAAGTACAGAGGAAGAATTAGAAGAGGAACGTGAGAGTCTGTTATAAGTGTCAGCCACAGAGACCATTCTTATGGGTCTGTTTTGTTATTCTACTACAACATGTATAACAGATGCTGATGACATTGTGGTATTATACACATCTGTCTGTTATAGGTGTCAGCCACAGGGACAATTCCTACACGGATTGTGTTGTTACTCAGAAAGTGACGCAAACATTGTGATGACATCGTGTGATATCAAACATATGTAGTACATGTACTTGGATTATCAGCATAGTTTATTTAATTAGTTCATAACTACCACAGTGACTATTCATCAGACATCTATACAACTTTTTCTTCAATTCTGAGTAACAGAAATTTGACTGCTTTACATAGTTTCATTACAGTTCTTACAAGCACGTTACGAATTCGCTAACACAATGTAACTGCTTAACTCGTAATGTTTCTGCTTATGTGTATTCTATTAAATTATTTTTTGAAAACACGTGATTCTCAACAGCTTGCAATGATACTTCAACCATTATCCTGTGTCATTATACAAATTTACACAAACTAAGAAGCGCTCAATTCTCTCAAACATCATTTTCATTGACGTCTATTATCGGAAGATATACATGTTGTAAATGCTATGGGGGTACATGTTACATGGAGTCGATAATCTAAGATGTTAGCTTTAAACTCTGACACGACAAATTATTGGTGATCAACATGTATTTTATTTAGTTTATTAAGTTTCTATTTATGGACATGCCATTGCATGGTGTGTATACATTGTTGCTATTTTTGCTGTCTTGTTTAATCGTTATCATATCGTAAAACAAAGATAAAAACTTGTTGGGATATACCCTGTGTCTTTCTTTGTAATTTGTCATTAAAGTGTGTATGTCATTCGGCGATATCACCACTTGAACTGATGATGATGATGATTGCTCTGTTTAGACGGCCATCAACATCTGCATGTAGTGTTCAACCGTCATTGGGTGTTTCGACCTGTATAACTACATCCTATAATTGGTGTGTCCATAGTAGTGATCAGGTAATTGTGTTTTGACGTGTTGCTTCCAATCTGCATGTTCTCTGCGATGCCATAGCCAACACGATGCTCTACCTGCCTCCTCACCCATCTGTGAACAGTTACTCGTATCTGCTATCCTCGCACACCGATCTTTTGGAACATCTCCCATACTGACTGCGCTGGAAGTCCTATGCGTCCCACTTTCCTAGGGTATAGCAATGTTGTCTAGCCTCGTTGTAAACACTTCTCTATCCATTCAATATACTTGGCACCCTTTCTTTCGTTTGCCTCCTCGCATTGTTCTTTCCATGGTACAGTCAGTTCAACTAAAACCGCCTACCCAGTAATGATGGGCGCTTAGCATGGATCGAGGAGATTGCGTAATTTTAAAGTCTTAGGTTTTGACCCGACCGTGCTTCGATTCCACGACCATGGATTCTATCAGCAATCTACCAGCACGAAGCGAGCGCCCTTAGCACTGGGCTACCGCTTTGGTCGGGGATGTGGTAATGAGACAGTGCCTTGCTTATCAGTTAATTGGAGTTGGTACCATAGGCATTCCCAAGGTCATGAAAAACGCTTTCTTTGATCAACTGGCTCATGGCGCTATTGTATTCTTTTTTCGTTATCCTGTAGTTATCAACTCGTATAGCAAGCATAACAAATAATATGTTCCTTTCAACACTCAGTAGTGAGATTGTTCAGAACTACTTTATGGCTTCAGAGTTTGTCTCTTTCGGAACAAAATATGTGTCTGCCATCATCCAACTGGATGGTTCCCTTCCTTCCTCCTGTTTGTCCTCAGTAGTTGCCATAACTTCTTTAGCAGCTTAGAGCACTTCTTATATACCTTTTTATGGTCAACCACTTATAACAGGTACCGAACTTGTTAACTTTTTCACAACCTCCCAGACTTCCGTCCACGTTGGTTCTGTCTCATCCAGTGCTTCCGCTGCCCCCCCCCCCCTCCCCCTGTAAAACGATAGTCCCTTGAGTGCGTCTTCGTGTGTTTCATTCATATGTTGTTCTATCTCTAGCTCTGATGATTTCAGCTGTCCGCGTTGTTTCCCTTCTTCTTTGAATTCTCCTTTTCTCTCTCTCCTTATTCGTTGTGCTCTACCCAATCTCATTATATTTGCTCGTATATCATCACACAGCGACTGTTGTCCTAACTTTTCGTCTTGACTTCTTGTTTCTTTGTATCTTCCGTTGAAATATTTTGGCTAGGCAATATATTATATTTCGGCTACTACCGCCACGTGGCTGCGTCAATAGTTGAATATTTATACATTATAGTTTGGCTATTGTAGTCACTCTATTATGACACCAGTTTGAACTATAAATGGTAATTATACCTTGAAGATAACACAGAAATTAATTTCGAAGATGAAACGAAATAGAACACAATGATGAAATGAGATGTCTTTATTTAACGGATCATCTGACCTGAAAAATATTCCTTTGCTCGGTAAAATCGCTTGGGAAGGAAAGCAACTACAATATACAATAGAACTCATAACATCACGTTCAGTTCAAATAACGGGCAATTATCTCATATAAATATATGAATTCTCGTCCTAACGGGATTCAACTTACTGACCTCGGTCATGCGAGATAATAAATCGTAGGCAGAGAAAACTAAGTAACAGGACAAGAAAAGACACGGCTACAGGAACGGTAAAAATAAAATTTGGACAGAAAGAGAAAGGGAACAGTAAAGTAAAGCAATGGAGATAAGGCATGGAAGAAAAGCGGCTACATGAACGGTAAAGTACAGTTAGTTACAAAGAAAGGCGAGGAAGAGAAACGATTACATCAACGGTAAAGTCGAGCCATACATATAGTACAGGAAGAGCAGCGGTAACATAAACGGTCAAGTCAAGTCATGCATATAGTACAGGAAGAGAAGCGGTTACATAAACGGTCAAGTCAAGCCCTGCATATAGTACAGGAAGAGAAGCGGTTACGTCAACGGTAAAGTCAAGCCATATATATAGTACAGGAAGAGAAGCAGTTACATGAACGGTACAGTCAAGCCATACATATAGTACAGGAAGAGAAGCGGTTACATGAACGGTCAAGTCAAGTCATGCATATAGTACAGGAAGAGAAGCGGTTACATCAACGATCAAGTCAAGCCATACATATAGTACAAGAAGAGAAGCGGTTACATGAACGGCCAAGTCAAGTCATGCATATAGTACAGGAAGAGAAGCGGTTACATCAACGGTCAAGTCACGTTAATGAACGAGAAGTGGGTGTTTTATAGGAAAATAAAGTTGTACATAAAATCATCTTATTGTGGATGCAATAGTGTAGTTCACCACTGGAGATAAACTTTGTACTTTGGATATTTGAAACCGTCAGATCTGAATATAAAATGATAATCCTGTGTTCAGGCACACAAAGACCACATCGCTTAAAATTATAGATGCTAATACGAGGATTTGTAGCAAGCATAATGTCTTTACAAAACAATGTCATTGGTACAATAAGTTAATATGTTAGATATTAAGCTCATTTTATGGTTTGCTTTCCGTTCGTGACAGTAAAGTCTTGATCGTGCTGTGGTGCTGTAAAAGTGTTTTCTTTTCCCTGCTATTTCTCCCCAGCACGAAATGCCCGGTTTTGCGCTATAAAAAACTTCAACTAAGTGCCTAGTCAAAAGCGCTGAAAATCCATTTGACACTTTCTATTCCGAAATACTGTAATTTATAGCTTTATTTCGTTTCAGATAAATCCGTTTAAAGCTCTGCCAATTGTGATTTAAAGACTAAAATAACATGCCTGTAAGTTATTCTTCTGGAATGATGATTGCAATCTGAAAGGTTGTAATGCCAAAATCCCCTCGCCATTCTATCTAATTAGCTTTAAGCCGACTGGATATCTTGCAAATTATAACGTTCGTTTCAAAGTCTCCATTTCAATTTTGAGAACGAGGCGAGACATGACAAGTGGCTTACGGTGATAACGTGGATATTATCGAATGAATCCTTTAGTGGAATTTATTTCAAACTGCGAGAAATTCTAAGCACGTCAAAATTGTTACATAATTCTTCCAATAGTGGTTTAATGCTTTGAGCACTAAAGGAATCAAACACAACCATGAACGCTACACGGCCGTATATTAACACGTTCCACGTGAAGTTATAGATAAGGTGATCTTACTACATAGATACCTAAGATACAAAGATGACAATCTCTATAACGTTATTGTCAAAATTAAAAAATCTACTTAATATTCTGTAACTTTGCCTCTATAGTAGATAGTCTGGTTCCATTTCGGCTCTAACGTGCCTGTATTAAAGTTGCATGGCATTTAATGGGGATTTGGTCCCACATACCTTTTTACCATATATGAGGTATCCTGAATTCAAAAATCTATGTTGGTAATCTCGGAAATGCCTCTAAGTAGGTCAAAATGGCGATTCAAAATGGCGGCTATCATAATTACATATGTGACAGGACGGCTCGCAGTCGAACCGTCGCTGTGTGAGAAGATACTCAGATGAAAGCACAAAATACCAATGTTGTGGAACAACAACACATAAGA
>JAUMGZ010015522.1:0-10050 GCA_032359645.1 Pododesmus macrochisma | reverse complement strand
TGTTGTCGAGGTGATGCCAATAGTCTACTGTTGATGATGGTGGCCTATAAAAACATCCTAATGTTATTGTTTTGTTAATTGTGTGTATATCAATAAATAAACATTCAATTTCTTTTGATTCTAAATAGTTGTATTGTCATTTTGGTGGGTGACTCGCGAGTAGCATGAAATAAGGGCTGGTAGGGGTGGAAATCCGGGAGTAAGGAAATGCGGGAACCGGGAGTTTAGGGTGCGGGATCCAGGAGGAAAGGGTGCAGGAACCGGTATGTTATGAAGCGGGATGTCTTTTAAAGAACATGAAATTCAAAACTCTAAAGTCGTCAAAATCGACAGTAGTCAACCATTAACTGTTTATGAAACACTCACTCTTTGCGGACACCTGGTTTCACTTCTGGTTATTTTCTCTTTAGTTTAATATTTGTATTTTGATGTTTTTCCGTTGAATATGTCTTTGTTTTTTAATAATAATATCTTATTTGAAAGACCTAAACAAGTAAAAAATAAATGGACCTTTAATACATTATGACTATGACCTACTGTCAACATCGCAAAATTATCCTTGCCTTCATCACCGGAAAGATAAACGCAAGTAAATTAGTTTATTCCTAAAAGCAAAGAACTGTATTAAGGATTCCCCCTTTTTTTTAAATTAAACAAAAAAAGGGACGTGTCACTAAACGGTTCGACTAATTATGCATTGGGATGCAATACATGTGCGCTGTCTTACAAGGCTTTGCCTTATTCAAATTAAAACTTAAGAAGAGTTTAGTTGCGATTATAAACAAGTCGTCACTACTGTTCCAGACATTGTAGGAAAATGAAACTCAACTCTTACTTGTACTCATTATTAATTGGAATTATAAATAGATAACACTTTCTCATGTATATATACTGACTTGCGACTGTATTCGGTTCTTTTTTTGGTAAACGTTTTAATTACTTTATTTATGTTTCAAAATTAATCGTTAGCAAGGGTTTATCAGTATTTCTTCGTAGCTGGATAAAGGAAGAAAAGCAAAACCAGAAAACGCCAACATGGATCTGAAACTTTAATTTTATTGAAATTCAAAATAAATTTATTAAAATACAGATACATATATATTTTACCAATTTAATCTTAAAAGTATATCATTTAAAAAGTAACAATGAAAGGCTAGCACAATAGATACAAAAATTGTAATAACTAAAAGACAAGATGCCCATTGGGCCTTAACATCCATCTGGTTGAAGTAGGCCTATTAAAGTAAATGTTTGGCGTTTGAATACTTTTGACCACAGGGTCATGCCTTGAACATTTTTATTTTTTCAAGTTCTAAAATTAAAAATAGAGCAAACCATTAAGAACTAGGCCTTCTAGTTTATGAAAGAAGAATTTATGAAAAAATTTCAAATTGTTTCCCTTAAGGCCCATTAAGTCCCCTTGGGGCTGAGCCACTTCATTTGTACACATCCGAATGCCCTTCCGCCAGTAACAGAGGAAAATATAGAAATCAAATAATGGCGCAACAATGTATAACTTGTTCTTCAAGGAAAATGGATTTATCGAATGAATTGAATGTTTGCCCGTATGTGGCTTTATGTTAGAAGGTTATATTTCAACAGAATTGTTCTAATGATCTATAGCAATATTACCCACGAACAAATATGAAAAAATCTGATTAAACAATGCCGTCATGGGTGTAGAGTCATCAAAATGAAAATTAAGACAGATATATGAATATAATTGATAATTATAGAATTTAAAATAAAAATGTTTTTATTCCATTTTAAAGACGATGTTGCAGGATTTATGGATCCATGTCCAACTGGCTGGCTTTCTTTCGATGGATCGTGTTTCCTCACATTAGAGATAACGGCCAATTATGCTTAAGCTAAGGTAGCCCTTTAACATCATATTACATATATATCTTAAGAAATATCAAGAAAGTTACACAAACTTGTATGCTGAATTAGTAACGTACTTCAGTTTCCCGCTGAATGGTGTCAGATTAAACGTAATCTTCCTTTTATTGTTTATTTTGTTCAACTGTGTATCCTTACAGTTTTGCTTCATATAATCATAGTTATCATACGTTATGGTTAATCTGGGATCAATATAACCTTATGTCCATGGACTTATGGCTTTTGAATATTGTCTTGGGTTTTTTCGTATTTACTCCTCTATCCACTTCATCAACCGTTTTTTTTCAAATTAGAAAACACTTATTTATTAAACAATGTAACGGACATGTTAAAATGCAAAAATGTATTTGTAAAGCAAAAATTATTATGAGTGGAAACAACAGAACGATAGACATTGAAAAACAAGACAAACATTGACAAGAAACGGAATGCATCATATCATAGGAAATTAAATTTGAATTAATGTCAATTGAACCGACGGGTACACACAGATAAGCATACCACAGCCATGGCCGTAACAAGGGTATTTTTTTCTATGAGGCAAAAAGTCAACTCGCCGAGCGGAACGAGGAGAAAACATTTTGGGCGAGGGGTCTGGAGTCCCAGAAGCTCTGGCCTAAATTGTGCTTAATTTTCGATTCCAGCCATTTTCTGGCATCTTTTTCCTCGTTTATAGAAATGCTTTTTATGACTTAATTTTCTCTTTTTCTACTGAATCAAGCAATAGGAAGTATTTCGGAATCCATATAAACTAGAAATACATTATTCAATAAGACTTATTTTTATCTGTTATGTAAAAGAAAGGATACGTAGTATGCGTTAATGAGACCACATCATAATAAAATACAACACGGAAAAAAGTTAAAGATCTTTTTGTTTTATTTGTTTTGTGTCAAATTCGGCATGAGGCATTTGCCTTTATTTGACTATATGTAGTTACGGCACTGACAGCTTGCCGTATACTATAGACATTCCTGAATTAAGTTGTAACTCTGTATATCAATATATTCAATGTAATATTCAATAGGACTACAGCACAAGCCCTACCATTATATACACAACCGATCAAAGGGAAAATAAGAATTAATCATATGTGATAACTGGTATCTTAGATTACAAAGACTGTGAATTATACACAAATATTATGTATTAATTTTATATTTTTTTTCTTGTTATCTCTAGAGTGTTTGTAGAAACCAGAATGCTATGTTACTTGAAATCAATAGTGCAGAGAAAGAAGCATTCGTGCTGAACAATTTAATGCGTGTAGGAGGTAATTAATTTATATTTGTTGATCTAATTAGTTTTGTTGTGAAGGCCTACTCAGTAAATCTTCGTCGTCAGTCCTTGATGAAAAGCGTTTTCTAAATTTTGTGTATGTTATAATTACATGGTAGTCGCTTTAGTATCTTGCTGTGCCAGATATATGTTTCTATATCATGAAGAAATTAACATCTTATTTATAAAAAAGGGTCTTAAAGCTCCAACCATGTTTAACGCTAAATCGATTTAGCGCATTTCAAGTGATATGTCAAAATATAACTTATAATCATTTTCAGATGAATTGCTGTAGTTACGTCGATTAAATTGCCTTAGTTTAGTCTTGTGTTTATCGATTCAACCAGGCTAATATTGTGTTGTTCTATTAAATAAATCTGTTTTATCTTTCTGGCTTTTACAGTCATGTTGTGTTTAATTTTATTTGGTTCGTTATTCTATTATATATGTATTAATATTAAAACAAACTTATTTAGAATTTTTTTACTCTATTTATTGAAATTTAACATGATTTTACCTTTCCTATCTGTTTTTCTTGTTTTAGCTCAGACGTACCTTGGTATAAACAGTTATGATGGTAAAGGGAACTGGAAATGGCCGAGTGGAAAACCTGTATTATACAATAATTGGGCACCGGGGGACCCAAATGGATGGTTGTTTAATGAGCAATGCATAATGATCAACAAACAAGGTTTATGGTTTGACATTTCATGTAATAAAAACCTTCCGATAGTTGTTTGTGAAAAACTGAAATCATTCATTAAAACGTAATCACAATCTGAATGATACTGAACATTTTATAGTCTACAGTTTTACGAAATATCCGGCAGAATGACAACTGTACACAAGAACATGGTGTATATGACTGGTGATCATGGACAACTGTACACAAGAACATGGTGTATATGACTGGTGATCATGGACAACTTTGAACACTCCAGAATACAGAACAATATATCACAAAAATAAGAATAAATCATAGCGCCAATTTTCACATTAAAAACATGGATGTTTGCAGAATAACAAAATATGTCGCTATAATATTATTAAGAACAATACATATTAAAGAACAAATGTGAAATATAATCACACTTGTATCTTTGTCTTTTATGCCAGATTTCATCTGGCTCCACATATATATTATATAAAATAATGTAAACAAGGGTCAATGTTATATTTAATACTTTAACAGACACTTGAAAACACTACACAATTTACTCAAACATCGACATGTTAAATTGATGTATGTAGTTATAGTTTCTAGAAATGCCATCATTGTATGTTTGTGTTTTTGATTAGACGTGAGGTCACCTTAATGAATAGTTGATTTTTAGAAAGTTTAAATTATTATATGTTACATAGAAGAAGAGCAAGTTTATTTGATATTACAATTGTTGATGCTTTGAAAATTAATATAACAGTTTAGATATTAACACTACGATTACAATATTACTGTCTTCAGTTTACTGGTTACATGTAGCAATGCGTATCTGGGGTGATGTCATACTGCAAAGATAAATTTCGTCTTTTGATTGGTTAATTTGCCACACTACATACGGCTATGTTTTGAAATATTGACGTGGTTAATATGCGTGGAAGGGAAGTCTTCATGCCTCTATATATTACGCTAGGCGATATGTAATATGACGAACTTGACATCCAATCACTTAGTGAAAAACACAGGTCATGTACTCAATATTTATCGGCTGCCTTGTTCTTATTACTTGATCTGTCCGGTTCATGTCAATGTCTATGAATACCTTTAAATTTAATTATGTCCAGCAATAACAGCGAAAATAAACTCGCAATCGCCACTGAAAATCTCGTCTGCCGGTCATTTTTAAATAAAGTCAAAATATGCGCGCGGCCCGCCTACCTTCGTTTTCTGAAGATGCATGTCTATGTATGAGATATGGCTATAGGACTCCGTTCATATATATTCATGAATATTCAGAAGGGAGGTGAACCGCGTGCAGGCACCATTAATTGTTTAGCATGTTTACATATAGCCTTGCATCATTAGTTTGTATAGGGGCATGAGCATTAGGACAACGAAGAAAGGGAGGTAATTCACATTACAAAACTGCACTTGGATCCTAATTTTCATTTATTGATATCGATAGTGTACTTGAAATAATATTTAAGAGCGTGTATTTAAATGAGCGAGGTGATGGTTGTAGAAATCCGGAAATTTTCGTTTTTCAAATAAGTATACGTATAATGACTGTACAAGTATATCTGGGTTAAGTGAGTGTCGTTTCTATTGTTATCGGTCGATAATATCATATTATATGTACATGTGTAATAACTGAGATGTTTTTATTGATTAAAACTCATATTCTTTGTGCTATCTTTGTATTGTTCTACAGTAATTTGTGCTTCATTGTGACTAAATACATAATGTTTAGAAGGTGGATACTTCAGTCTGTCAGGTTATATATGTGCTTAGAAATTTCCCCCGTATCATCAATGGAAAAGCCTAGCGATTGATTGATGTGTTATGTTGTATAACGTTACAACAGTTTTAAATGACATTGAACCATGAAGTGCTGGTAATTGATTCAACACTGTGCAAAAAAAAAGTTAAGTGTTATTACATTTAAACATCACAAAGTGATTTACGATATTTTCTTACAAATATATGTGTACTTACCATAATAACAGTATGTGTTCTTCGGGTCAAGAGCGAAATACTCTCACCTATTTGATTGGTTTGACGTCATTTTCTATGTTTATCAGTAAGCTTTGTTCTGTCGATCCTATTTCTCTTTGTTTGTTTCTTTATTACGAATCGTACGATAAAAACACATTGTTTATGAAATACGATTGTTTACATGCCATTCAATGCTGAGTGAATGTTCTGTACACTTAAATTTATCGAAGATAACTGAGTTGATGCCTAATGAGGACGACCGACGTTCGTTGGTAATTGCAGAAAGCAGAGAAAATTTGGAACGAACAAGTACGCGTCAACACAACAAGGAACAATGCGTTACAACGAATGTATAAAATGAAGAAAGAATATATGTTGGTGTTTCTCCTATGGTCTTTTGTATTCCCCTATGTACGATATATTTTTTCCTGCCGTTCGGTTTTTCTACTTTTGTGTTTTGTCACAATATCGTTGATAATCGCGCAGTGTGTTTTGTCACAATATCGTTGATAATCGCTGTGTTTTGTCACAATATCGTTGATGATCGCTGGGTTTTGTCACAGTACCGTTTGAAAATCGCTCTGTTTTGTCACAATATCGTTGATAATCGCTGTGTTTTGCCACAATATCATTGATGATCGCTGGGTTTTGTCACAGTACCGTTGATAATCGTTGTGTTTTGTCACAATATCGTTAATAATCGCTGGTAATGATGTTGGTCCCTACATACATGCATTAATGCAAGCTTTCATTTCTTTTTTTTCTATCTCATTTACAATTTTACCCGTTTTACATGTCCATTTGTTTATTTTTCATTATTACCGTGTTTCAAATGCGATCTACCATTTTCCTTTCTTTTTCTGTTAACCAAAACAGTCCTGATTATCGCTTTACTTTTGTACAAATGCCGTTTTAGATATTTTTACATGCACAAATAATTGATCCTTTTCATGTTAGTGTTATTCGAGACACTAACATCTTTGGATCACCATGTTCATGTCTTTTCGTATTGTATGTTAACTTTTTGTGTCATGTCTTAAACACCTGATGAAGGAAGGCGTAAGCTGATAGGAGCTTTATGTTATTATATATATATATGTGTATGTGCCGATCATTCTTCATCCATATTACACCATTCATAATTGTCTTCTTTTATGTTATCACCTTAAGGTGTTTTCGTAGCGTCTTTAGTTTTTCGTATTTGGCGGATACTATGCATGTATGGCACTGTAAGCGGGGTGATTGTTTATTAAACTGTAAAAAACAAACTAGGCCTGTAACAGTATGCACAATGCACTTATTCTTTAATGAGCTGCACATGCCATTGAAATAAAACATCGAATCTCCCTAGCGCGGGAGATTCGATGTTTTATTTCCCTGGCATGTGGTACGCTGTAGCAAATCAACGCTACAGTTACATCAATGAGCTACATGTATAATAATATCTGTTATGTCTTCGCAAGGCCTGAACTTTTGTATGATGTACTCTCTTAAAGAGGATTTGTATTCCCCCTCTGGACAGACTTATAATAAAATCTTGAAGCAAAAACTGGCGTCCCGAAGGATAAGTGTTTCCTGCTTTATACACATGTGTCAACCGCTGAGATTTTCCCTGTAAATTCGGTATACAACAGCCCGTCCTTAATAACCACGAGAACTCATTATCACATTCTACAGTAGAGAAGACATTATCATATTATGTGATATATTCACAAGAACACGAAAAGAGGTTGAGGTGTTGCGAACTGTTGAGAATACTAGTAAAATGATCTAGAACTGTACACTGAAAAATCGCGCAAGCATAATAGAATATTAGGTACACATAATTGATGATATGCAAATAATCATACACACGAAGCTAAATTATATATGGGTACCCTTTCCCTGACGATAGAGACTTACACTACCTCGTGACCAGCCAAACAAAAATAAATGCTGCTATCGCAGTAAAACTGACTGAAATTGTTATTTAAAATTGCTGTCTTCATAACATTTAGTTTACTGCCGTTTCAGAGTTGTGCAAATTTAATAGTTATTGAAAACTCGACAGATTAACCTCGTAAAATAACATATTTAAGCTCATGAAACCTATCAGGAGAAAAATATGTTTGTAATAAATTTATTTGCTCTGCTATCATTTTGTTTTCAAAATAGCTCATTTAATATTCAAAACTAATTTTAAAAGCCGGTCTTGTCTAAATCTAACTGCTTGTTTATTTAACTTGCAATTTAAAATAAATCAAAATTCCAAAATCATTAATAATTATGTAAATTGATATTGAATTTCCAAAATCATCGGTGTCTTAATGAATGCTTATATAATCATGAAAGTTTGTTTTTAAAAAAGGCAATGAGTTGTCTAAATACTAATGAATAAATGAATGATTGCAAGTAGGTGACTATTGATGATAAGACGTGTTTCTTATAATTTACATGACGGGTATTTTACAAAGAACTGTTACAGTATCAGAGGGTAAAGGGGGCAATACTCAAAATGTCTAACAAGCATCCGTCATTGTGTATAGGGTCAATGCCCCACCCAAGAAGCGCACTTATAATGAAGAATAACATAACCAGTTAACACAAAAAATAATGTTAAGTATACTGCGTAGGTAAAGCAGACGAATAACAAAATGTTTATATAAATTAGTCCTTTGCAGCTTGGAATAAAAAGATAACCTTTTATTTTGATACAAATAACAAGTTACATGTATAAAAATAAGATTTTTTCTATATATCGCCTTAAAGAATTTTTTCTTTTCAAAATTTCTCACAAGGACAAGACTTTAAGATCGCTGAAAGTAAGAAATAAAATTAGTTGTTGCCGAACTACTTTTTTTCACAATTTTGGGACAAAGTTTCATGTAAGGCGTATTTGTTTTTCGTTGAGGAAATTCCGTTCTCTTAAGTAACGCTTTGGACGAGTAGATTTTATGGATCATTATAAGTATCAATCAGCATCTCAAGCACAATTAGCTATTGAGATTGTATATATATTCTCATAGATTCGTTTGGGACATTAATAATGCATGATTGTGTTTTAACGCGAGCCTGATATCGATCGTTTGTGTAATGGTTTAACAACTAAAATCACGTCGAGTTAATTGTGCCGTGTCAGTCTTGCAAGGCTCAGGAAAACATATCTGTTTAATACTTTTAACAACGATTTTATTGGACAGGTAATTAAAAACAACGATGCATCCACTATAAAGTGACAGTAGTACGTGCAAGAAAAAAGTCCTACGTTTGAATATGTCTGGAAACTGCTTTCAGTTTAATAATGCAGGTTTTGTGATGCATAATGCTTCTTTTCTACAATTAGAGTCTACGCCAGTGCTAGAATGTTTGAGGATATGTCTTTATTTCTCTATGTGTCAATCAGTATCAATTATTCTGACCATTAACAGTTGCTCTTTAAACTACTGTAATAGTTTTAATCGTCCAGACAGGATACAACGAGCACAACATGCACTGACTGTACTCAGGTATAGCATTAGACAGGTACGTTTTACATAGCCATGCAAAAATATATTTGTGTTTTATATATAATGATATATATGTGTATAGGCTGTACGTCTTGTCTACATCAAATAATTTTTCAGGAGAGTCCCCCGAAAGCGGTTGATTCGCTCAAACTTGAATCTTGTACGATGCTATCTAAAACGAAGAATTTGATTTTTCGTGTCTTTAAGATAATGCATTTATTAGTTACCAGTTTCAGTTTAAAAGTTTGTATTTTACATAATTTGCTATTGAAACTGAAACTTAAATTGTTTTTTTTAACTGAATGGGTTTATACACACGGCAATAGGTTTTGAACTATGTACTTTATTTTGATATTTTGCTTTTCTCTTTGCTGTTAGCTTACATTTCTCTACGGCATTAGATTTCGATATAAATGTTCCTCACTTTAATTCAGAAGAGATTAAAACGCTCGTCTGTTTCTTTGTTACTGTCTGTCTGTCCGTCCGTCCGTCCGTCCGTCCGTCCGTCCGTCCGTCCGCCCGCCTGCCTGCCTGATGATAGTATTTAATTCTATATGAATTATTACGTCACTTTGCTGCCTTCATATACGTGTACATATATATATCAAGATTAATGTATGTTTAATACAATATATAATTCCAAATCATATTAATAAATACTGTCTTTTCCAGGACTTGGCTGGTACATGTAATCTACATCAATGCCCGTACAACATGACATGTGTTCCATCA
>JAUMGZ010015511.1:0-10051 GCA_032359645.1 Pododesmus macrochisma | reverse complement strand
TTGTCCGAATAATGTATGATGTTATCCTCTGTCCGACTAATGTATGATGTTATCCTCTGAAATGCATTTTCGAATTGTACATTGTGGCATTCAATGCACATTATTCGAATGGTTCAACCTAAACGTACATTCTCATTGTCAAAGACGATTCTGCACTGTATACAAAGACGAAGGATCAATGTTTTTAGATTGATCTTAATTATGCTAATATATACAATGTACATTCATGGATCAATAACCTTTTTGCATAATACAGAATGTTATTACTGTCCGAACATTATTGTAAGATTTCAAATTATATATCACTTGTAAACATTCATATGGCGTTGCAATACATTATACATACACACAAACTTTTCATTTTCATTTCCAGCCTATATTGTACATTTCTAACATGTTTTTATTATCCGAAGCGATATTATGTTATTCTTCAGCGCTGACAAAATGCATCATGTATACTATCGTGTAACATGTCGCCGTCACATATGCATTTGCAATACTATTTGCAACGTACCATAGCCGTTTAGACTATATTATACATTTCTCTTGCGTTAATGTAATAATATAACATATCATATATATAATCCGTATCAGTTTTACAAACGTTAAGTGTACTGAAAATGTTAAGTATTAATTAATCAACATGTTATATAACTCTGTTCATTAATGGTTCTGTATACAAAGCAACATCACAAACATATTTAAAGCTTTTTCTCATTATCACATATTACTCGTTGCACTCTTTATCATTTAGGAAAAGTCATTTTAAGTCGAGAAGCGCATACATAATAGGTAATACCCTTACACAATACATTACATATAACATCACTTACACACGTGTTACACATACATGTTTTAGCCATGTCATCTATTTTTCATGAGGTAAATAAACAAATTAATATTACAAATTAAAATTCTTATAATAATATAACACAATAAACTTACCTAACATTATATATAGAACCGTGAAATGAACAAATATATTTATAGGTGTCTGAATTATTTGACATCCGTATACTAATATAATGTCAAATACAAAAAATGCAACCTGAATCGTGCCTCCGATAAATGTGATATTTATAAGAGGAAGGAACCAAAACCAATCACTCATACACAGACACAAAGTTTGAAAAGCAACATGCAATTATAATTTTGTTACATTCAGTAACATCTGCAACAATGACATTACGTATTGTGAATCTTCTTCCCTAGTCCTATGTCTTATGCATATTTAAGTATTGATCTCATTTGCATAATATCGACCACCATTCGCTAATTTGCAGTGTAAGTTCAAGGACAACTTTGAACAAAAAAGAAGAAACTCTCAGTCATGTAATTTAACACACAGACGTAGTTCTGCTATCGAATAATACGTATTATATATTTGGTCTATCAATCGGCACATGCAATAACGGAACACTAAACCCGTTTTATTTTTCTTTGAACTGACTCAAAGTACTAGAAGTAAATACGGAAAACCAAAACTACAGTGCAAACTGCTCTAGCGACCACCTCTATTAAGAGACCACCTATCTATAAAGACCACTAAAATCAGGTCACTTGAAGTCTCATTACACTTGTTTTACTTGTATATAAAGACCACCTCCAGATAAAGACCACTTTTTCCTGGTCCCTTGGGTGGTCTTTAAATACAGGTTTGACTGTATATTCAAATGACATAAATCCACGGACATGGTCAATACAGGGAGAACAGGGAAAATATAGAGATAATATTATAATATCGTTAAGTATAATCAAAAAAATTTCAAAGGGGGATACGAAATGTTGACAAGACAGGCATATATAACTGTAAACTGATATAATATTCAGTGGCAACAGCACCGAATTACAATCTTGGAAAAAATACATTCCGACATGTATGATGTGTAAAGCTTGTAGTTGTTCCATTATATAAGACCATGCACATTTCTACAAATTTCTTGTGCAAGTGAAGGCAACAGTTACATAAACACAGTTTTTTGCTTTTCCTATTTGCATTAGAATATAGAACTATTTGTCATTTCTATTATCAATACCTACACCAATGTCACGATATGGAATGTGTACATTTCAGTGACGTGTAACATCTAGTTTACCCGGAAGCTAGTTTAGCTTTAAGTAAATATGTTGCGTTAGACATGTTTTGGTCATAGATAAGAGTAAGTCTTATGCTTTTGGTCCGTACTGTTAGGGTTGTTGTTCGTCGATTTTAGCAAAGAAAAATGCTTTAAAATATATTTTTGTAAACTGGAGTTAACGGTTACTCACTGACAGTAACATATACATTTGAAGTTTCAAACATCATCAGTGCTAGATACTTTTCAGTTAGTCGGGGCCAAGCTTTAACAAGACAGTCATTCACAGACACTAGCGGGGCATTGATTCAATTACTGCATACATTTTATTCATTCTATCTTAATTAATTCTAGAATTTTATAATATTTAACTAATGAAATGTTCATTACAAGATCACGATGATTCAGCATAATTTTAACAGCAAATCGATTTTTATACATTTAGCTTACATACGGAGACTGAAAACACTACACACATAAGGCGCCAACAATTCTAACGTCATATCTACTAATGCTGTACACACACACTTGTTGTCACGTAACATTTGATCTATTACGTCATCACTTTATGTTAACATATACGTCATTACAATCCGCTAGAACAATTCTTATCATGTTGTTTAGAGTTGGTACTTTAATCAAAGATACAAAATCTCTGCATAAATCACAGATAAAGTATACGTCCTCCCTGGGAAAATTGGATTATACTACTTGTAGTCATCACCATAGGGGTCCTCGTCGTCAGAGGTGGGGTAGTTCTGCTTCGTTTGGTTATACGTGACATATTTAACTGGACACTGTTCATTCATAACCAAAGACTGAAAAAGAAAACATTTGTGACGAAAATCAATATTTTAATACAAAGTTGTCTAATATAATTTTTTTTGTAATTGTTATGTACAAGAAAATGCAATAAAATATCAAAATTAAAAAAAAAAACAATCAGAGAGATCGTACTAAATACCTCACGTTCGGTCGACCCGTATGACATACTTTACATGAATGTGCCAACCCTTTAAAATGCTTCTTTTATTTCTATTTTTCGAGTAACATGGCATGTCAAGACTGAAAGTAGTAGACCAATACTGAGCTTATTTATCCACTGTACGTAAAACAAATCTTTGTAAAATACCACAAGGAACATGCGAAGTTAGATTCAATATCCGTTTCGAGTTATATAGCTAGGTGATAAAGTTCCAAGGAAATAAAATTAGGTTAAACGATTTATGCATATATTTCATTGAACATGATTTAAATATTTACAATAATATACAGTCACTGCGGCACATATTAGTTTTGTTTTATTATAGTTCCTTCATTGAATGTCAAGTTAAGAAATCAATGTGTTTTTTGCTCTTTATTGTTTGCTGAAGTTTTATTGTGTTTGATAGATATTTACCATTTTTTCTTCCTTACTAGGCGGGTTCCTGATGAAGAACATAAGTGGAGCATACAAAATATTGATAATGGCAATTATCCACAACATCCTGCAAATATTAAAGAACATTAATAGAATCACGTAATGTCAACTATATATGTAGCATCTTTGTAATTATCATTTACACGTGTAAACAAAAAAACAACAAATTAATAAGAATTTTTTCGACTTTCATAGGAGCATTTTCATCAAACTTGCAATTGTATGCTTCTCAATTATATATAATGCCGAAACTCGGTATTACTGGAAATGTAATTTTTGAAGGGCAAACCAGTCCCAAAGTCTCAAATACACGTTGTACATTCATAGTATTTTTACAATCTATTAATTAGGAATAAATTTATAGAGAGCCTTTTAACGAAAACATATCCGTTACGTTGTTCAACTGCTTTAAGATGTATCCATTAATCTATATTTTCCAAGTAATCAGTCATACCTATACCTATCGTGTACAGTAAAAAGGTTATAACTCCAATAAATATACCTGAATTGAAAGCGCAATTTTAGGTTCACAACTTCAGAGTGTGTTGACTATATCTGTAGTGTTTTGGGGAATTTGGATCTAAACTGTAAAAGGAGTTATTGCTACTAATAATTTTGTGAAAGGGGCATAACTCCCATAAAAAGCCAGATAAAAATGTAAAGCTAATGTGCTGTGACTACATCGGTGATTACATCGGTGATTACATCGGTGACTACATCCGGATGAAATTTGTAAGAGGAGTTGTCTAACCAATATTTGGCAAATGATTTCATTCAAGGAGCATAACTCCTAGAAGACGGGCAGATCGAAAAAAATAATTAGCGAAGATACACAATTTCAGAGTGTGGCAACTACATCAGTGATGGAATATAATATTTGGATGAAAACTTAAGGAATTGCCAAAAAAATATTCTGCTAATGATTTTGAAAAAGGGCCATAATTCCCATAAAATAACCTGATCGAAAAAGTAAGCACAGGTGCACTATTTCAGAATATTTCTACATTTGGACATAACTTTAAAAAAGTGACAAACTACAAGATCACGCTAGGGGGCATACCTACATGAGGCATCCGTACAACACATAAAGTTTGCAACAAATTTACTGAAAGGTGACTGAATGCATACTTTGTCTACAGACGGACGGACATGCTGATTCCAGTTTATCCCCCTAACTTCGTCGCGGGGTTAAAATAACATACATGTATCATTCTGTTGTTATTAATGCCATCTTATTTAACAAGCCACATACTTGCGGTATTAATACACACACATATGTCCAATACAATTTGCACATACTTTAAATAAAAAAAAAATATATACTTGAAAGGTAGGAATATACAGGTATGAAACAAACAATAAGATTGCATAATACAATCACCTTTAAAGAAATTATAGTGATCTCAATAATGCATTATAGTCTTTGGTTACATTGGCAAAAGTGAATGAATAACTCCATTCAGATGTTTTATAATTTTACGTACCAACTAAATCCTATTCCTTTCACAATAGTACCACTCATTGCTGGACCTGCACAAATAGAGAAACTTGCTTAATTGAAAGAAGGGTGTAGCAACTGATTACATTTTCAAATTTTCTGGTCCTAAGCAAACATTTGCTGTCAAGATTCTTGATGAAATAAAATATAAGCTCGTAGAAAATAATAAAAGACCATCTAAAAGTAATTGAAAACTATATTCATTAGAAAATTGTGGTAAACGTGCGATTCGAAATCATATTCGTTGTATCGAGAGTGAGGAAATGCCTGCCTGCCTGCCTGCCTGCCTGTCTTTGATTATATTGATATAAAAAGTTGAATGTCGGTGGGGAGTTTACTCCTCGTCGCTCTATCTTTAGCGCTCTGCTTTCATGACAAGGTTGCTTTTTTTATTCCTCTCTTGTTAATGGTTTTTCTCCTTTGCTCTTTCTTCACCATAACGGTTACTTTTTTTTTAAGGTGACACTTGCTCCTTTTTAAATAGTGGAAAAGGTTACCATACACCGGAATAACATGGAGGCATCACGGTAGGTGACACATGTGTAGCAGGAAACGCTTACCATATCGCGAGCACCTGGTTTTCGCTTCTAGTTTTTAATAGAAGTTCGTGATGTTTCCATTTTAAGTTAACAAATGTATATTTGGTTCATTTTTCTGTGTTCGTCCAACGTTTTCTTATTGTTTGCCAATGTCCATGGACTTACGGCCTTAGAAGATTGTCTTGGTTTTTCTATTTACTATTATGTTCTGTTGATCCTTTTTCTTCTTTTTTTGTCCCTTTAAATATCTTCCAATTTACACTTTGAGTTTAGTAATTGAATTTTTAATTTTTTCTTCTGTGTGCTTTTACGTTTTCTTGTTATGTTTATAAAAGTGGTATCTGTTGGATGATCTATGCCAGTCAGGGTTGAGTCAAATAGTACACGACCTGAATTGCTTTTTTGCATTACAGGAAACGTAATTATTGCCAATATCTATCGGCTTATGTCTTCTGTTTGTGCTATTGGTTTTTCCTATATTCTATTCATAACCTGAAACCTGAAACTCTGTAAAATGGAACAATACAATTCCTATTTATGACAACAACAACACTATTTCACGGATGCTACAAATCGAATACATAAAATTGCCGGTTTTCCCTTCCATATGAAAAAAGAAAATGATAATAAAATATGAATATCATATACTTAAATACAAAACAGTTTTTATCACTTTTTATCACACGGACAAAACCCCAAAATAATACAAGGAATTATGTGGGCTGATTTGTGCCATCTCGTTAGTTCGCTTTGTTGCAGCAAAATAACTAAAATCATCGTATTTTCATCCAGCTAGTTATCGTTATTTCGCAGCGACATAACGAAAAGACGACGGAACCTAACGCGACAAGACGAAAACATGAAGTCGCTTATTAGTATTTCGCCCCGCTGTTTATCGTCTTTTCGCCCCGCTATTTATCGTTATTTCGCCGCGCCAATTGTCGTCTTTCCGCGGCGATGTAACGATAAACAGCGGGGCGACATAACGCTTATTATCGTCTATTCGCGGCGAATTGACGCTAAATAATTAGCGGGGCGAAGTAACGATAAACAGCGGGGCGACATAACGCTTATTATCGTCTTTTCGCGTCGAAATAACGCTAAATAATTAGCGGGGCGAAAAGACGATAAACAGCGGGGTGACATAACGCTAACTATCGTTATTACGCGGCAAAATAACGATAAACAGCGTGGCAAAAAGACGGTAAACAGCGGGGCGAAATACTTCGCTACGCTAATTAGCGACTTCAGGTTTTTGTCTTGTCGCGTTAGGTTTCGTCATCATTTCGTTATGTCGCTGCGAAATAACGATAATTAGCGGGGCGAAAAGACGATGATTTTGCTTTTCAATTTATTATTATCATTGGCTATTATGCTATCACGTGACAGTTTATAACAAAAATGTTAGACACACAGGAAATTTATAAACCGGGTGTTTCCAAACTGAATAGACACGCAGGAAATTAATAAACTGGGTGTTTCCAAAAACAGATACGCAGAAAATTTATAAACCGCGTGTTTCCAAAAATATACATGCAGGATATTTATAAACCAGGTGTTTCCAAAAATAGAACGCAATTCGCAGGCTTCAAGTTTGTTGTCATAGCAAATATGGTTCAAATGGAGGAAAAGAATAAAATACAGTCACAAACACTACAAATGGCAAAACTCAATGCTATGCCACCAATGCCAAATATAAAAAATTGTCAGAATGTTACAATCACCTACAACATAATAACCAAATAATGTACGGATTGTGATAAACTGTAAAATTTGTTGTTAAAGTTAATGTTTCAATTTACTTATTGTTAGTTTATTAAATTGTTGAAATTTTATTTTGGATCATGTTTCTCATTGGTGGTCGCTCAGACTAAAAACTAATTGTTATCGACTGCGTCCTCTGTCGATAAATCATCTCCTTGGATCGACCTCAACAAAAGGCTATAATTGTAAAATGTTCTGCAATATATTTGTTTTAAAAATGACTCCATGATAGGCAACTAAAAAAACCTGCCATTCACGAAAAAAGTATATATTTTGGACCTGGATTCAATTTTAATGTATTTATATTAAACGTTTGTTTCGAATTGATGGTCTTAAAATCTAAAAAAAAAATTAAAAAGAAAAAGATACATTAGCAATGATGTTATGCTCATTTTTGTTCGTAGAGTTCTTTATTGTATATCCTCACAATCTAGCTCAGGGGAAGGTAGAAGTCCATATGATATTTATCCTTCTGGATATTTATTTTTTTACGAATCAGATTATATTACAAAGATGGCTTACAGTTGTTTCATCTCTTTATTACTTTTCAGTGTCAAAAACATTTAGTTTAAATACCTTTGTACAGCAGTTCTATAGTGAGCGTCAAGACCCATCCTATGACGCGTGTTTAAATAATCTGGAAACACAAAAAAGGAAATAGATTTTTACTTCTATTCAGTTCATAGAAAAAAATTGTAATTTGTACGTGTATCTCTTTATACCAAATTACAATTGTAAATGGGATAGAGTATGTCGTGTGTTCGTCAATTTAAATCAATGAAAGCCTTTGTCTCTGGTTTGCGTGTGTAGTTGATGATCTTTTGTTTTTTTTGTGTGTTTTATCGTTATAGCCTTGCATAATGAGATATATATTGTTTAGATCATTCTAGCGTGTTCTCGTTGTTAACATTAAAAGCATACTAAAGAACCGCGTGACGCCCTTTGAATAAATATATCTAATTAAACAACAAGTTTATTGTTTAAACTCACTTTATTAATCAGTATATCATATACTGCAATACTGGTATACAACGTAATGATATACAAATGATATAAATGTAGTGCAAATTTAGCCGACATATTACATTGAATAGTCTAGGAATACATCAAAGTCTTGTTTATTTTTTTGTTTTAAATATCATATTTATCTGAGGCATGTTTCAGATTGCATTTTTCTATTCTAAATTTATTTTCTCTGGATTGTTTCATTCATGTAGTTAAAGGGGAGTCTGGATTCACGAACGAGGTTATTTCATACGTAGAATTCGGTTTTTTTCCATCTTAAAAATATAAGATTTATTGGTGGGTCTGTTTAGTTTACAATTATTTAAACCGTTAATGCATGGCTGGCTACAAAGGAAATGTAGATGAAAGCCCAAGTAGACCTAAATAATGCAACAAAAACTGACAAAAAATGCACATGTTAAAAGCTAAAGATCATTAACTATGGATGCTGCCCGATGTCGATCAATACGTGCGATTCATAGAAACATACATGGAATTTTTTGTTTTTAATCAATGTATATTTTGTCATTTAGATTGTGCTAGATAAGCTTTAATAAGTCTGTTTGGCTCGATGCATTTGCTACATATGTAATTTTTCTAATAAAGGTAATGGTTAATTAATATGTTAGTCACACGAGATCCTCTTGAATATGACTATGGACGTAAGTCAAAATTATGAGTGCAAAAATCGTTTACTATAAAGTAGATGTCAGCTATGTGTTGAGTTTTTTCATCACCGTTATTGTAGTAAGCTGTTGATTAATTATTATGTAACTTTATGTAAAACAGCTAATACCTCGCTGTAATCAGGCGCAAATCTAATCGAAACTGTGAAAGTTGCAATAATCGTTCCTAAATAATGAACTTGTGAATTGAACGTGATGACTTTTGATGTTATGTTTTTTCACCATCAACATCGGGTGTTCGCTCATTCGAATAACATCGATTTTTACCTTTTATTTTCTTCTTCCTTTTCGTTCTCGTTTGTTTTCTTTTTCTTGAGGAGGTTGACGCATCAGTAGCATGCAATGCTCACTCCTTCACGGACACTTGGTTTCTAGTTTTTAATAGAGGTTTGTGATGTCCATGTTGACTTTATAATTGTTATTTGTTTTTTTCTGTTCGCCTCTGGGTTCTGTTGGTTTAACCTTGTCATTTTTGTTATGTCCTTAACATAATGTCTTGATTTTTGCGTTTTTACTACTTCAATTTATCAAAGACTTTACCGTTGACTTTTTTCATAAAAAAATTGAAACAAAAATCGTTTGTATTGCAAAATAACATATAAATTAATCTATGCATTGCAGTATGTCAGTGCGGTCAATATAACGAATTTCTGTATTGTATACGTCTTTATACATGCTCTTCTATGTCAAAATTTGTTTTTGTTAGGGTCAACCAAGACCAGACAAAGATCGGCACATCCTTCGGAGGAGACGCTAAGCTGGCGGTCCCGTAAACCCCGTTGCATAGGCTCATCCTTCTTTCTGAACTATCTCTATTACTTTAATTTCCCGTTCATGTCACCGCTTCTCATCCTTTCCTATCGTTTGGTTTTTCTCCTTTGGTCTTTTGTCACGATATCGGTGAACTATTCTGGAAGTGACGTTAAGCCCTAATTTAACAAATTGATTCCTCTCATTTGCTTTTTGTCAGGATATCAGTGACATTTGTTTGTTTGTTTGTTTCATTTGGGTTTAACGTCCCTTTTAACATCTAAGGTCATATCGAGACGGTGCCTGCTTGCGAC
>JAUMGZ010015500.1:0-10051 GCA_032359645.1 Pododesmus macrochisma | reverse complement strand
CAAACTTGGTAGGAAGTATCCCTAGGGGAAGGGGATTCAGATATATTCAAATGAAGGGGCTTGGCCCCCAGGGGGCACAACTAGACGGCCAATAGAGGAAAATTTGAAAAAATTTGAAAAAATTTCTTCTAATAAACTAGAAGGCCAAGAGCTTAATGATTTAGTATGTAGTAATTTTAGGGCACAGAGAACCAAATTTATTCCAGGTGTGACCCAGGGGTAAAGAAAGGGTATGCATTTCAGGGTCAAAGTTCAACACTGTACATTGCAAATATGTTAACTTTTAACAATTTCTACTTCTTTTCCAACACTATTGGACCAATTCCACCAAAACGTGGTTGATGTCATCCTTAGGTAAAAGGGGTACAAATTTTTTCAAATGATGGGGCTCAGTCCTCAGGGAAGGTCACTTAGGGGCCCAAATGAGGAAATTTGACAGATTTCAAAAATCTTCAAATAAATTAGGAGGCCTAGTGCTCTTAATGCCTTGTTTTGTAGTAACTTAAAGTCCTGGAGAACCAACTTTGTTCAAGGAGTGACCCTAGGATCAAAAATATTCAAATGCCAATCTAGATGGATGTTAAGGCCCCATGGGCCTCTTGTTAAGATACAACACAAGAATTTATGAAAATGAGAGTCATTGGATAGTCAATAAGGATTTTATGTATTTGTAGCAAAATGCTTCATTTGATCAAGTTTTCAGTTTACACAAGTGGATATGTTTAGGGATACTAAACAAATTATAATTTACATCTAGTTATGTTCTAAAATGTCTCCACTGAGTTGTTACTCTTTTGCAACATATGCATTATCTGTATAGATGAACAAGAAAATTTTCTTTTTTAATTTAGACTGCCTGTTTCGGAGAAGAGAGAGATGTTTTGGTCTATGGTGATCGAAGATGGATAACAAATCTTCATTATGCCTTCCAGGATGACAACTTTTTGGTAAATATTTATCGCTTTTACTTTTGAACAAGAGTAAGTCTTATCTTTAAAGAAAAGTTACTCATTTTGTACAAGTATAAAAGAAAAATCAATAGGTCAATTTTATATTTACCCAGAAATCTTTGAACATTAGTATCTTGAATTTTCAACATTATGTTAGGGATTAAAATAAAGACACCTTGATCTTTTGAAAGTGCAATGGTCAAGGAAAATTATGTCACTTTTGGTAATTATAATTTGAGGATCAAGATGTATGTGTTATTGGTGGAAGTTAGGTCTCAACTATGTATTTTTATAACCTATTGTGATAATACATTCAAAGAAATATTTAAATCTTATTGCAGTATCTTGTCATGGACTATTACTGTGGTGGTGATTTGTTGACATTATTGAGTAAGTTTGAAGATCGTCTGCCAGAAGATATGGCTAAATTTTATATAGGAGAAATGGTGTTAGCTATTAATTCTATACATAAACTGTATTATGTACATAGAGACATAAAACCAGACAATGTGTTACTTGACCATGGTGGACATATAGTGCTAGCGGATTTTGGTTCCTGTTTAAAGCTCCTCGAAGATGGCACAGTAAGTGAACAGTTTCTATGATAATAGATTGTAAGAAATTATTCAGTTATATAAAGAAAAACTCCTCCAAAAATAGTTTCTTAACATGAATTAAAGATAACGGAAAAAATAAATAACATTGTAAGTTAAACAAAAGTTTATATGCTGTATCACCTTTAAACCAATAAAAATTGCTCTTGAAATTTTAAAGCATGGTACAGGATATATGAATGAGATTCTTAATTTTAAATATTTGACTTATTTCAACACACTAATTTTGGTTGTTGCATTATGAGATATTTGATATTATCTTAAAGGTTCAGTCTTCAGTAGCTGTAGGAACACCTGATTACATTTCTCCAGAAATTCTCAGGGTAAGTGTAACAGTTCTATTTTAAATTTTGTTAAAACTATTACATAGATATACTTCAAAGCTGTCATTCTGACATAATAAAGAAAATGATGTGACAGGGTGATTTGTGTATTACTCCCACGACAACATGGTAAGGGGGAAGTTATGGAGTCAAGGTCCAAATCAATATGGCCTCTATTTCCACACATTTTTTTCCAGATGATAACTCAAGTTCTGAAAGCCCAATTTTTTCCAGACTCCACACATGTCAGAATATACACTTTTTGTGACCCATTTTCGAAGAAAGATGGGAATATTGATTTGGGTGATTTTGTCTGTCCATCTTTGATTTCAATGCTCAAACTGCCCTAAAAATGGTTTGACAGCAAAATTGGTATGCGATGAGAATATACTTAAGCATATAAATGAGGTTGCTTTTACTGCCCTAAAATTCTTAAATGGTATTATTAATTGCCTGTTTCAAAGAAATTATACATCAAGACAAATGAAATAAATGATTAAAAAGTTTAAAAGGAGTAGAAATGCTAAACTCAACAATTTGGAATACTATTTTTATATGCTCATTAACAATAACTTGACACAATAGTGACAGAAAGTTGTATCTGGGACCTGAACAGAAAAAACCTAAGAAGTCCCTTCCTCACAGATTGAATGCTAAAATAATGCACACATGTTAGAAAAATGCATTAAATATTGGAACATAGTGAATCCTTCTACAGACTCCACACTGCATTTTCATAATATGAGTGTAAAACAATATGTGTGAGTGAGACCTGCCAAACAGTCGAGGTTTAACGCCTATGTTTTGACGGCAACATATTTTGATCACAAATCTTGCATCTGTTTACCGGAAGTCGTATCAGGATCCCTTCACCTTCCCTACACATTAAATAGGAGCGGGAACAAATGTGTAGATAAATCACCTTGTCCATCAGCCTGTCTGGTTACTTTCCCTATTGGGTGTAGTAAATTTTTCTTGAAAATTAGCACAGATCAAGTCTTCAAGTGTTTTCAAGAGTTGTGGCTCTTATTGTAAAATATACTGCTATAGAACATGAACCTTGACAATGTTTCTTTTCCTGTTTGTGAGTTTTCCTTGATAATTGGTATAAGTGAGACCATAGTATACATTGGTATACAGCATGAATCAAGGGTGTTACAAGCAGTCTGCTGACTTCTGCAAGAGTTATGTATACAAATGTACCACAGCACATTTGGTGATATAAAGACTTCAACACAACGTCTTTGATGTGTCTTGTCTTATTTCTTTGAAATGGGCACAGATTAAGACCTTAACAGAGCTCCAGATAAGGATTTAGCGCATTGAGTATATATTTTGCTCTTTATTTTAATAATCAGTGTTGGAATATAGATCAATATTAAGTGAATTTAGTATTTTATTCTTTCATTGGAAAGTCAATGCTGCATTGCAAGGATTGAAAGTAAAATTTTGGAAGTAATGTTGAAGACAATGTTCTGTTTTTTCCTTTTAGGGAATGGGGCCACGCAGAGCCTTTGAAATTGAGAATATTAGAGTCGATGTCAGTATAAAATTGAGAAGTTTTGAATATTTTAAAACCTAGCGCCTTCATAAAAACTAATTATTTCAGTGTTAAAATTTGCTGAATTGATCTTTGCATTTGTGCATTGCCTTTTAATATTAACTAGCAAAACTCAACTAAAAATTGATAAAAATGCATATATTTGTTCATGTGTTGTTAATGTACATGTATGGTTCATTTCTTGCAATTGTAAACTCCAAATTTTCGTAAATTTGTTAAAAAAAAACAACTCAAGAAATGTTGAATGATATTTCAAGTGTTCAGTAATCCAGATTCTGTCATTAGGTTATTATAGTACATGATTAATTAAAAATGTGCAACTACTTGAGTGAAAGTATAATTTCTTTCTATTTTCTGTTTAATTAAACATATTAGGTGGATAGTATTTTAAAATTTATTTTAGATTGGCTTCAAGCTTTTATGGAAACTATGTACGTTTGAAGGTGTTACTTATGAAATCAATTTCATTGTTTTGCAAGGGTATTGAGGTAAAATATTTTGCCCTAGAAATTAAAATAAATTGCGACTTGCTATTAGGATCATAAAAACAATAGAAATAGGCTTTTAACTGTCATCAAAGGACTAAAAGGAGACACATATTTGATGTTGTGCATAAATTTATTGTTTGCTGAAATCTACTTCATCCTTACGATATTGCACTTCTGTATGTTTGTTTTACAATTAATTTGTGGTCTCATAAATACTTGTTTTTGTGAATAATGATTTGCATTCAGCATGTAGCATACCCAGAGTTATCACTAGAATGGTTGAAAGTGTTGGCAATATTACCTAAGCGCTTGCATGGTTATGGTTGTATACTGGTTTATAAATTATATCAATATGTCTGCAAGTAGAATGCTTACATACCAGTGGTTTTAATTGTGCATTTCTTTTATTTCTATGGATATTCAGTCAATGCACACCTTACCTGGAGGTCTGAATAGTACTCTTTATATGTAGACCAGCTGTTGATTAAAAGCTGCAGTCATTTCATTGTTGCTCTTGAGGGTTTATTAAACCTAATGCACAGATAGCTTAAATAATGCTCAATTGTCTGATTAGATATATTGAATTCATTGATAAATATGTTTGCTCGTTGCAAAAACTCTACAGCAGTTATCAAGGAGTTATTAGTTTGTTCAGTTGCAAATTAAAATCAATAGGAGGATGTTGGGGCTCATTGGGCCTCTTGTATATCAGCATTTAGGATAATATGATAATATGATAAGAAGTTAACTTCTAAGATTTAGTTTAAACAAATATTACTTGTGGATCAAATGTATATAATATTTGAATTGTTTACATTCAAAATGTAGTTTAATGCTTCCATTTGACATACACAAATTCCTGGTTATATTATACTAGTTTCAATTAAGGAAAATTAACATATGTTTTGTTTCCTTTTCCAATGCTTTTCCCTGTTTGTTCAGTGTTGGCATGTTATTGTTTTACATAGTCCTGATATATAATAGTGAATATGAATTTACATACAGGAATCAATATCTGATTGTCTTTATCTGCAATTTTGTTTAAATGAGGAAGTTTTGTCATAAAGTAATAAATATTACAATTGGCCGGAAGTATTTTTCTAGAATAAAGTATTCCTTTGAAATTTAAACAATTTTGTTGTATTTAATGCAGATTTTGAAATAAGGGCCTATAAACCCTCCATAGCAACGTAGTCTTTAATCCCATAGTGGTAATTTACATGTTGACAATTTGAAAGCTGCAGTGTGAGTTATACCAGTAGCTGGTAGACGTGATTCAATCAATGCTTGGTACATATACCACAGTGATAGGATTAACTGCAGTAAAATCATGATTTGGCTTCTGCTCATCGTTTCAATATTTATGTTTTTTTCTTGTAAAAAGTGTGAAATATTTCAAAGATTAAGCATCTTTTATATCACACCAGGTCAAGGTCACAGTGGTTATATATTTACATTGAGTGCTGTGCTGTAGATCAACATTCTGTTTATGAGTGGGTCAAGGTTTTTTTTTTTTTTGTTCAGAAACATGGAATGTTGTTAGCTTGTGAATGCAGTGTTGATGTAAAAAACGTAGGTTATATTTACCATAAAACAGGAGTTATCCAAACTTGTGACTTCAGTATTAGAATTTGTTGAATGTTTACGACCAACTTATGGAAGAATTGTCTGAATGGTGAAGAACTTGCTAAGTCTTTAATATTTGTGAATCATGTCTTGATGGTGTATATGTAATGCTGGTTGATACGTACATGCCCCCTCTTTCTCCTCTTCATTTATTTCCTAAATTTGATTTGTAGAATCACTTAGTACGACAGCAAGTTCGGCAACTTTATGAAATGTGTTTAGCTTTAATGTCTTTGGTCATGTCTTAGCAAAGATGTATTTATGGACACTTTTTACTTTCTTCGCAAAACCATATAGATCTACATGAACATTTAATGACTTTGATAGGCTTTATATCAATTTCTAAGGAACAATCTGTATAGTTTAAATCCCAAAGATCTGTGACTTTCATTTTCAGTTTTATTGACCTCTAAGAAAGTAATCACATGCATCCTTTGGTCACATTTTGGTTGATCCACTCTATTTACTAAGAACTGTGGATACCAGATTTGAAGCTGTGGTTACTAATATATACTACACACAAGGTCACTTTGACCTACAGTGACCTGCATTTTCCACTTCATTGATTTTAGTTAGATTTTGCATTTTACTCCATTTTAAGGACCTATATATACATGTTAGTGCCACCCACATCAAACTTTATGTGTATACTTTGAGAAAAAGTACACATTAATATAAAGTAAGTCAGTGTAACCTTTATTTTCTGCTTTATTGATTTCAGTTGGACTCTGTATTTAAAACCATGTGTAAGGAACTTGAAGTCCTGTAGACAAACTTCAAAGTTTGGGTAATTTCTAAGAAGCTACATTTATACAAGTCATACCAGTGCTGCATATATACAAGTCATAACAGTGCTACATATTTATTAAATATTAAGGGACTGTAACCTACTTTTTCAACTTTATTGCCTTTGCTATGACTTTCAGTTAGAAGGGACATCTGTAATATGTATTGAAGTTTTGTTTTATGATCTATTTGACAATTTCAGGCTATGGAGGATGGACATGGTCGTTATGGACCAGAGTGTGATTGGTGGTCACTGGGAGTGTGTATGTATGAAATGTTATATGGAGAAACACCTTTTTATGCAGAATCACTGGTAGAAACATATGGCAAGATCATGAACCATCAGGTAACTACAACAGTTTCATCAAAATCAAAACTTTAATCAATACTGACTAAGTTCTTCAGTGCAGTATTACTATCAATTTAGGGCAGTATTACATGTATTGCCAATTATATTTATCCATTTATGGAGTCTTCAGTTATCATGTGTCTATGTAACTCTACGTTTATGTTATAATACTTACAAGAGAAAAGTGTCCTTTTGTTGCATGTATAAAGTGTGCCCGAGTATACAATAACATCTTGAGGAAGTGTTTTGTCAGTTTGTGAGATTGTTAAATGACAAAGATTTGTTCTAGAAAAAAGTTAGTGTATTGAGTGTACCAGGTAATATATCTCTTAACACGTTACTGAAAGTGTAATATGGATGTTTGCTATGTTAAAATATATGTAATAAAACAACATGATCTCTGTGTGTTTTATGGGTAACTTGTTTGATGTATAAAATCAACCAATTTTAAGAAAACATTTGAATTTATGTTAACTTGAATGTATTGAAATCAAAAGTTCACATGTTTACCAATGACTTAACTAGGCTAATGTTTGAAAAGAGCAGTTGTAAAAGTAACATGAACAGCACATGATTGCATTTTAATGTGCCTCAATGTCATGTATTCTGGTAAATCCTTGAAGAAGGAAGATTTAAGTTGATTGGCAGGTCAGATAAGATTTAGAATTCAATTGGTGGTGTCATTTAATGGGGTAACTTGCAGGCATGTTTTTCTTGTTTCTTATCTACGCACTCTCAATATAAACAGTTTTTATGCTTCATGTAAATGCTCTTTTGAATTATTTGGATGCACTTGGAAATAAATGCTGCTATTATGAACTTCAGAAAATGTACCTTGTTAATGTTGAAGAAATTTAGAAATACATGTAGTAGTAATTTTATCTCAATGTTAGAGATGGTTTTATATGTTTCTTGTTTATATGTTTATGTATTAGATTGTAGAATCTCATCCACAACACAGAGGATATCAATTTTCATGTTTTAATTGTATCGCATTTACACACTTACATTATTGTGTGAAGTAAAGTGCACATCTATATTAAGTTTTAAAGCAGTGCAGTGCAGGGCATGTTTACCAGAATTCTGGCTCCAGATAAATTTGTTGACACAGACACACTGATATTATGTAACTCCACAGAGAATATATAATAGAACAATTATATTACCCACCTAGAGCCTTATTGCATAATTGATCAGACATAAAACTATGATATATTGATTATGTTTATTAAACATGTTGGTTTTTTGATAATATTGAATATTTAAACTTTGATTATAGAGTGATTACATAAAATGATCAAATGTCTATCATGATGCATTCGCCTCGTGATCCGGTAGGCACAGGTTCAATTCCCGGCTGCATCAAAATCTAAGATGCTAATCTTCTCGCTCCCTGCTAAGTGCTCAGCATAACTATGTAGGAGGAGTACTGGTTGGCTGGTGTTTAAGTAATGTAACGGAATGAAGTATGTCAATGTGACTGTGGCATGCTATTTCAGTGAGACTGCACTATAAAGTTGCCATCAGTGCACACTGTAACAAGCAGACACCATCTCGATATGACCTAGACATGAGTTGAAGGGACATTAAACCCTAAAGAAACAAACAAACTGTATCATGATGCTTGAACAACAGATGATTGTTGTACATGTACTGCATTGTTATGGGAGTTGGTTTTGTGTAGATACAAGTAAGCAGTGCTGATATATAAGAACAGTGATGTAAGATTAGGCATTGTTTGTAACAGACATTCCAACAGCAGCAGCAGCAGCAAAACCCACATTTTTCCACATGTGTGCTGACAGAATAAATGTATTTGTTAGTGTACTTGTGTACAGTTGTGTAAAGGTATCTTTGTTGACGTGCTTGGATAGTGGTGTTATGCTTCAATGCATCCGTAGTAGTATCTGTGTAGTAGTAAGATGTGGCTGTTAATTTGTTGAAATGCAATTTGAGTTGTGAATATAAATCACTCAGGAAGGAATGTGTGTTGCATAATAGGTTTTGCTTGGTGCATTGTAAATGAAGACTTAAGAATTTGTGTTGTATACAGGATGTATGCTAGCTTCCATTACTGCTTTATTTAATTTTCATAAAAATGATGTTGTAAAATAATTTGTTTTGCATATGTCAATTAAGACTACACACATAGTATAACATTAGAATACTGGTTAATATTGAAGTATCTCCTTGAACAATATTTATAGATGTGCATATTTTTTGCTTCCTTTTTGTCATGTGTATTAATTGGCTGTAACTCTACTTCTAGTTGTCTTTATTCTACCAAAATAGATGAACGTTATTGATTTTAAATCAATTCAATGCTGTATTAATGATTTGAGCAATGCACATCAAAAGAAGAGATATGCAAATTTTCAAGTGTTTTATAAAAAAATCTTTTCACAGAAGAAAGAATAGTATTGAATCTAAATGCCAGGTTCTGTAACATGACATTGAATATAAGATAAGGCCATTGATCTGCACATTAAAATGACTGATGTCTTTAATTACCACAGTGATAAGAGGTATTATAGTATTGTAATGATCATTATAATCAATATTCTACTCCTTCCCTTAGAACAAAATGTTACAGACAACACTGATATTGCAATTTAATCTGTTCAGTGGTGAATTATTGGTCTTGTGATTATGGATCATCTTGACTTCATTCCAGATCATTCATTTCAAGTATTCAGACACATAATGTCCCTATATGTTTCAAAAATATTATGGAAATATTTTAATAGAAACTAAACAATTGTATTATACAACAGTGTAACAATAAAAGTAAACGGAGTTTTCAAGCAGAAAATTGTTGCAGCATATTAAAAGGAAATGCATAATGGAATTGGATCCTTGTTTAGGAAAACTTTTCACGTAATTGTTATAGCACTTAACATGGGCTGAATGAGGTATTCAATTTTACCGTATGTTTATCATTTATATCATAGAATGATAGTGAAAAAAACCTATCCACTCAAAAGTAATTAAAAAATCTTTTGTATATTTACAGACACGGTTTGAATTCCCTGATGAAGAAGAAGATATAACAGATGATGCCAAAGATCTTCTAAAGCAATTAATATGTAGTGCTGATAAACGATTAGGGAAAAATGGTTTAGACGATTTTAAAAATCATCCATGGTTCTCTGGTATTGACTGGAGTAACATCAGAGACAGTGAGCATTTTTAGTCCATCTTGACCAAAGGTCCAAGGTGGACTTTTCTCATACAAATCCCGCCCGTCCTCGTTAACTTTTCATATTTTCGACTTCTACTCCTGAACCACTGGACCATTTTTATCCAAACTTGGTAGGAAGTATCCCTAGGGGAAGGGGATTCAGATTTGTTCAA
>JAUMGZ010015478.1:0-10052 GCA_032359645.1 Pododesmus macrochisma | reverse complement strand
TTTAGGGCTATCTAAAACAAAAAACGAAACATTTTCTTGTTTCCGGCAATGAAGTAAAACTTATACAACCAAATACATAAAGAAAATGTCAATATGAATTTTTTGCATTTTACAAGGCTGGAAAGTGGGTTAAATGAACCAACCCCTTTGAGGGGTCACTCATTTCAAGCAACTTTGCCAAACAAACTACTTTATCTGAAATGAAAAAAGGAAACAATTTTTTAAGAATGGCGTGTGACACTCTTATTTGCGATAATGTTGTTATTTCACAAAGTGCCAAGTTGTATTTGGGTTAAACGTCCCTTCAACAGATGTTAGTTCATATAATCAGAACAACTTCCGTCTGTAAAAATGCGAACTCGGACCAACTTTTTTAAAAGCTGTCTTTCTTATCATCGCGGACCCACTCACGTGGGTTACCAGGTCTAGTTGTAATTGAATTTTTTCCAGGACCTTTGATACAATTAGTAGAGTAGAAAATTATCTTGGCGGTAGGTCACTGATCAAACTTACACTGAAGAAACAAACATAAACAAAAGCAAGCTTTAACATGTTTATTTTAAGAACCGAAAGGATTTCATATGCATAAAATAGCTACATTTTTATATATACATGTATCATTACCGCATCATTGCCATATGGACGTTTGTGCCGGTTTGGGCGGGAATGGTGCAATCCTTGTGCCCATGCTTTTTTTTACGGCAAGCGTTTTCTACCTCGTGAATTTTATCCCCTTGATGTTAATTTCAAAAGGCAGTACTATGTTATTGTGTGCATAAATATATAAAAGGTGTATATTCGTTAGTCTTAAGTTCGGCAAACTTTTTTACATCCTGACTGGGCACCAAGGATAAGTGGAAGAAAGACTCGAGAAGAGGTGATAGCTTTTTGTTTTGATAACTTTTGTGTGTAAAAATATATGACGTATGATGTGTAAGAATGAATTTGCACGTGAGAAATGTTTAGTTATATTGAAAATTACATTTAATAACAAAACTCATGAGTGAGAAAGTAAAAACAGTAATGTATATGTAGCATGTGCGTCGTTTTTCTTTTGTGTATTTGAAATGTGAAAAACCAATTAAAATGTAATTTTCGTTTTAAAGGCGATAACAATATCAAAAGAGAAGTTCATTATAGATCCATTAACATTTTGGTATAGTTAGGCAGAGTTATGGCATACACCGAACCTTTTGTTTTAAAAGGTCCCCGTAGTGTCAACACACCTGCTTATAATGTAAAAAAGCAGCATGCAAAGACGTCTCTTCTAATCAAGTCTTCGAATGACTGAATATCAGAACGAACCTGTTATTCACGTGTATATATAAAGGTGACTTCTACTCTATATCGTACATTACGTGTTGTCTAATTGCGTGTTGTCTAGACGTTGTAAATAAACTGCGGATGTTGATGCATGTGTGTGTCATACTGATTTACGAACGCAATTGCGTGTGTCTTAATATCACCAAGTTAAGGCTCCATAAAACCAGCATCCGTCAAAATATTCGTTAAAACTTTCAATCATTTTACTGATCCTTGTTTAATTTTTTTTTAAAGTTTTCAAATTATTTTTTCCTTTTTATTTTGCATTGCGATTTTTCTTTTTTGTTAGCATTAAGATAAAGTGCAGTATGTTGTTACAACACGAAAGAAAAAAATATGTTTGCAAAGAGTATATTGATAGGTAAAACAAAGTTGAATATCTCATATACATTTAAAGGTTCCTTTATTATTATATTTGAACAGTTTGTTCAACTTTACGTCCGGCTTGCATTTTTTCACAATTTTTTTTTAGCTCATTTGATGCGAGTTCATTAGTTTATACCTTTAGTTATTATTTTGCTGTAACGTCAAGATGTATTTCGTCGTTGTAAAATGCGTATTTGATGACGTCATCTTTGTATTTTTTAAAAATGGCCCAAAACTTCTTACTTTTGACAGGAAATTGTTTACCAACATGCAATTTGTATCAGAATGTGTGAAAATTCATACATATATACGTACCGTATTATTATAATGGTTATTAACTGCTGTTTCTGTATCGGCCGAGTTATTGATCCGAGGTCAGTCTTTTTTGATAAAGGTCGAAGGTCAGTACGATTGACCACGGACCGATCACTCAATCAATGCAGATAAAACAATTCATAACGCTATATTTATTAAATTAAGCAAACAACAAAGTCAAAGCACTACATATTTAACATAATAAATTAATAAGGAATATTACTTCTTTTGAACGTTAAGGACATGACTCTATTGAACATCGAAATGAATAGAAGTTTTAACATTTATAATCTCATCTTGTCATGTAACTTCATTATTGGGCATCTTGTTTGAGTCGTGGTAACGTGTTTAAGCCTTTCATTTACCCAGACGCGTAATCGCTTGTAAAGCTTCCTAATAACTCACATGACATTATAATTACCAGTTCAAACTCTTAGGTGATTACGATTTAGACGTAATCAATAATACAATTTCCGGATCCGCTGTGTCATTGTGTAATCTAATTTTGCCTGTCAAACGGAACACGGTTCACACAATCCAATATCACCAGATATTCCACTGGCGATATTTTTCTACAGTGCAGGAAACAAATTAAACATTTGTCAGAACTTTATTTTACAGTGATGGCATATATTGACGGTGAATATTTTTGTACACGACACTATTTGAACGAACAACCTCGGGAGACAGAGAACGTCAAAAATAGATGGAAAGCGCGGGTTTAATGTGAAACAGGGGAGGCTAGATAAGAATCAGATCTTCTTCGTAACTCTGAGAGTCAACTGTTTTTTCGTTTTCGTGTTGTCATTTCTCCTCGTACATTTACGACCAAGGCTGCGTCCATTGTCTATATTGGTAGATGACATCACACTTGTAAACATACGTCATTGTATACATTGTAACAATCGGCAAGGGCATTATACCGTTTGGGCTATGCATGAGTAAAACATTTTTACTTCTTGTAGCAATCTCAAACTAGGGAAATACTAATGGTAATATGCATGTACTGGACAGTAGCCTGTCCGAGAATATCGGGTTGGGGAGGGGGAGGGGCGTTGGGCGCAAGGTAAATTGCATTTTTTTTTTTTAAATTTTCAATAACAAATTCTCAGCAATTTTATGTTTGTGACTTTTTTATTTTATTTTTTTGTTTTTCCTAGGCTACGACTATGATATATATATTCAAAGCATTCAGTAATTAGAAAATTTATAAACTGCCCTCTTTTCATTCTGTGTGTAATTGTTGTTTTAATCATCGGTTATATTATATCAGATTCAAATTAAAGTTTGTGTATATTCGTTAATTAGCTGTTGTAACTACAACGTGATGAGCGGTTGTTATCACATGCAAATCAAATCGTTGGAGGGGATTCGGGAACACGTGTATTACGTGTCTCCTTGTTGCGCAGAGTACACGATTTCGTGCGCATGCTCTGTATGTTGTTTACACAACCACTACATTTTTTGTACCTGTTATATATCTTGCACTTCAGAGAAAATCGTTAATTAATGATCTAGCGATTTTTATCATTTTGATTACAAAATAAAGATCGTGATTTATCAGTCGTTTTTCAATTCCCAAACGGGGGATGTTTGTTCTTTTACAGTATTGAGATAATTTCGCATCAACCATGCGTATGTGCGCATAAACAATCTAATCTATAATAAATTTCGTTTTTCCCTTCTTAATTTTACTGTAGGTTTATTCCTTGACAAGTTTAGTTCGTAGATAAAATTGATCTTACAAGAATGTATATTTCATTAAGCAAGGGGCATATGAACTAACATTTCTTTCTTTTAAATGTGTAACCAGCAGTTACGCTAGCTGGTGCGTTTTATAATCGTAATATATTGCTTTAATATTAGAATTTTCTTTTTTACATGGCGATTGTACTATTTATTTCACATATCATCCTGCTCGAGATTCTGAAATAATATCCACAAAGAATTTGGTCATTTACATAATATCTTTTAATCATTTTGTTTTAAGAAAAGCAATGCTCACACGCAGACTTCAGATTTGACATATCGTAGGAGTATTTTATACGATCAGAAAGCGATGAATTTACTTAAAGTTCTTGGAGAAACTGTAAATAATTAATTGCAGGGAGCGATAAACGTGCATTCTATCTCCTGCGTTGTGTTCGGTTGACAGCAAAGATGGAACTGTTATACTTCAATGTGTTTCTCTTAGTCAGTTGGGAGTTTCCACAACCGAATTTCTCACAGGTCCTGCGTCACAAGGTGGCAACAACTGTTTTTAATTTTCTCCCGCACGTATAATAAGTTAAAAAAAGCAAAGTTTTAAGAGTCAATTATTGACAAATTCTAGTTTTGCCTCGATACTAGCTGTATCTTTGTGACAATTCGAATAATTGAAATTGTCGCTAAGATGCACACTTCTCAGAGAATAGTATAGACTACACTTGTCAGGGTACAGATGTACTTTGCGTCCTATGGGCTGAAAACACTGCGTCCTATAAACCGACAACTCGTTATAGAGTAGTGTACTTTGCGTCCTATGCGCTGAAAACACTGCGTCCTATAAACCGACAACTCGTTATAGAGTAGTGTACTTTGTGTCTTATGCGCTGAAACAACTGCGTCCTATAAACCGACAACTCGTTATAGAGTAGTAAATACGAAAAACCAAGACGATAATCTAAAGCCGTAAGTCCATGGACATTGGCAACAAAAGGAACACGTGGGGCACACACAGAAAATATAACAAAATAAACATTAGTATTAACTAAAAATGAAAACATCACGAACTTCTATTAAAAAAACTAGAAGCGAAACCAGGTGCTCAGGATAATGTAAGCGTTTCCTGCTACGCATGTGTCACCCACCGCGGTGCTCCGTGTCATTTACGTATAGTAAAAGTCAACGGGCGCTATAAATATCCGCTCTTGACCTCCGCACTTTATTTTCAATTTGAAAGTGTATTATTATAGGCACAATCGTTTTATTGACTTATTTCACCATTTCAGCGTGTGTGCATGTATGCGCTAAGTGTTTTATCATCCATTGGAGCGTGTGTAAGGTTCTCTTCAAAACTAAGAAATAAGATTAACAGAACGAAAGACATTGAAAAACAAAAAAAGCCAAATCAAACTTTATCATCAGAATAAATTTCACAATAAGACGTGACACAAAATGTTTTAAAAAAAAAATGTATGAATTAGTGAGCCAATGGGGTTGTTTGAGTAGGATAATGATCCCGGCTTCAGGACAAAACCTACATCCCCAACAATATAACAAAAATGACCTTGCCTAAAATACAAAAACGAAAACAAATAACAGACGGCATTAATTACTCATAATCAATTTGTTGTAATTGATTTAAAATTGGATAAAAAAATAAAGGTGACGTAAAGTTGAGCAACTCGTGACATCGACATCGCAATATGTAACTTAGTTACATATTCATATTCATTATAACCTTTGATTTACACAGAGAAGATAAACCAATGACGACGTGTATTAGAAGTATACTGCTGTTATCTGCCAGGCAGCTAATAATGGAAAATCTCACAAGATTTGATCAGCTAAAATGCACTGTAAATTATACACAATATAATGATTCGGTCTTCTTGTTTTTTTAAGAGGAATTTACTTTACTAATAAAATCAAGGGCGATAACTGCATAATAACGTTAACATGACTTTTAAGTTCCCCAGAGTTGTATTGTTTCTGCCATTGATGTCAAAATCAGATTACGTGCATTGCGCGTTTACTTGACTAACCTTTCAGGTGCGATATAGTGCTTTATGTTAAGCCACTTCGTGCCTATATAAAAATGGTATATTGTAACATATTGAAATTAAAGACAATTTTCGGGGTCAGAGATCAGTACCTTTATTATGAGCCCAATAAATGACGTTTATGGTTTATGAACACACGGTTCTCCAAATTGGAATCACACAACAATTGAAAATTATCTTGTGAAAGTGTGAAACACATGCAACTCTTTAATACTATTTCTTAAGCAAGCTAGAAATCGGGTTCGATTCCAAGACGTCACATACCTTACTGTTATAATTGTAATCTGAAGATTTAGTGTGTGACAAAACACATTTAGCACAATGACTGTTCCCTGCCCTCGACAAACTACGGCCGTGAATATCATATTTTTTGCGCCCCTTGATCCCCCAAGACTACGGCCCTGAATGTCATATTGCTTGCGCCCCTTTATCCCTCCACAGGCTACGGCCCTGCATATTATATTTGTTGGTGCCCCTTGAAACCTCTCCCCCCACAGGCTACGGCCATGAATATTATATTTGTTGGTGCCCCTTGAAACCCCTCCACACACAGGTTACGGCCCTGAATATTATATTTCTGTGGGTCTCTCCCCCCCCCCCCTTCTCTCTCTCTCTCTGCGTTTGTGTGCGTGTGTCTTTGTTGATGTTTGGGGTTGCTTTTTTTTATTTGTATTTACTGCTAGTATATTTAGCAATGTCTATACATAAATTATTAGACATGCATACATACCAACGCGTTGGTCTTAATATCATCACCCATTATCACCAGCGCAGTCGCCTAGTGGTTAGGGCGCTCGCTTCGTGCTGGTAGACTGGTGCTAGAATACACAGTCGTGGTTTCGCATCCCAGTCGCGTCAAAACCTAAGATAATAAATTTAGGCAATCTTCTCGCTCCCTTCTAAGCGCTCATCATTACCGGGTAGGAGAAGGACTGGTTTGTTCGGTGACCGAGTGAAGTATCATGTCAATGTGTCTGCGGCGTGATATTTCAGTGAAGCAGCACTATAAAGTCGCAATAAGTGCGCACTGTCGAAAGCAGACACCGTCTCGATATGACCTATACATGAGTTAAAGGGACGCTGAACCCCAATAAACAAATAAACATCAGCACGCATCAGCAAATGAGCAAACACATTTCTGATCAGTTCCGAGTAAATTGTTACATGTTCATGAAGTATATGACAGGTTTGTCAACTTCTGATAGCAACGCTTGCAATATGTGTATAGAAGTTCATTATAACAGCCACAAGATACAATGTTACATTTATCAGCGGTAAAACTTTGCCTTGAACCATTCATTTAGACAAAATGTACAAAATGCAATGCATTAAAAAGCTAAATCCACAATAAAAGTCTATATAGTCGACCCTTTGATTTGCAGTATAAAGGAATATTTCAAAAGACAAATGAAAGTAAAGTAACTTATTATTCCGATCAGAAGCTTTACATTATACAGTAATAGCATTAACTGCTCTCGCGGGAAAACACGCCGAGAAAAGTACATTTGACCTGATTATATCTGCCGTTGTTTTATGACTACGTCTTGACAGCTTTAGAAAACGGTTCAATTTGATTTGTGTTTTAACAATAAAAATGTTCTTGTTTTATCGTGTTATGTTTACACAAGTAGACAGACGATGAATTAGAGAAACACCATAATTGTGTTGAGTTCCTAGATTTCTTAATCATTATTGAGCGACAGCGCGGAACAAATATAAATGCACACTGCTCACGAAAGGTAACGATTTGCATCTGTTGTAAACACGGAAAACGGACGTTAGCGTCTAAAATTAAAGGCTTTTTTGGTTCCGGACTTTGTAAAATTTCATCACAGTACATCTAAATTTCTGGTAAAAGATTGATTCTGATTGATTTTTTCGTGAGAATTAGATTACGCTTCATGATTTGTGGAATATATTCTTATAATGTTTCAATTTAGTAAAGTATGTGAAACAGATAATTCGGAGCGTGTTTTTAAAGGAATTACATTTTAAAAGTGCATGCTTATAAGCATATGCATAATTATGTTTCAATTTCATGTGCATAACAAAAGACTAAAATAAAATGTTGCGAGTAAGAAAGGTCAGAACTAAAGACATTGACAAACGAACTAATCGAAACGTCCTCACCGGAATGAACCAGGAGAGAGAGAGAGAGAGAGAGAGAGAGAGAGAGAGAGAGAGAGAGAGATTAAAAGTTTAAAAAATTGTTTTACAAAGGAAAAAATAACATGTGACCATTGTTTAAGAACATAATTTCTCAGTTATTGTTGTTAAAATTCATTAAATAAACAAAATACATACCACATTAATTAAATTGATTGACAATGCCGGGCGACACAAAAACTTTTAATAATGCGTGAGTTAAATTTGATTATGCCGTGCGACACAAAAAACACATACATGTATCACGTGAATTTATGTTGGCAATAAAGACGACAAAAACACATAATAAGTTAATTAATGTTGACAATGACGGGCAAGAGGCACACCATGAGCCGTCGTCTATCCTAAAATGTGAAATGTTTCCAACAGCTAGATTTGATTTACAAATTAGCCTGTTTGAACCCCTCTATGATTACGGATTTATTAATTTTAGATTTAACTTTGATGGTCACGTAGACCTCTTTATTACTGTGTTAATGGTATAGGTCTTAACTATTCATATACATATTATAGATTGATTATCGATGCATGCGAGCGCTTATTCCATCATCGCTGTCTTTGAAGTGCTTGACAGCGGATGAGATAACCACATCTGAGGCTTCTCTCGTTCGTACTGCAGTATAATTTTTATATGATGTCAATATTCGCGCTGAAATTAACTTCATTTTAGACGCATTTTCATCTCTTCTTCTCTTTTTATATTGTTTACCATTTCCTCAGAGCGACATTGCGTTGTTCATAAAAAAAACAAACCAGGAATAGTGTTTCCTTTCATATAACGAACAAGTCCGAGTCATAATGTTCGTTGCGTCTTGCTTACTGTATCGTATGTAACATGTATGTACGGATACGGCGTTGCACATTAGTGAAAGTCTTTCAGGTCCACCATGCTGCAGTCGATTTGTTGCCTTACTGTCTATATACGTTTATACTTGTGTTATGCAGAGTGTCAATATTAAAAAGAATTTAGATGAAGCACGCACATACTTCAATTCTGCTTATTTTGGATCAGTTTGTGTTTTAAACACATGCTATATAATGCTGCATGCATTTCATTGCCTAATGCAGGTACTAGGGTTGGGATTCATCATTTACTATTTAGAATTAAAATCATATAATTCTTCCAAATATGAAATACGATCTCTACTTAACAGCATAAAACTATAAACAACCAGTATATCATTTCCGTTTTTCAAGAACATAACTTGTTATTAATTAAAGATTTAAACCCATCTCGATCGAAGATCCAATGTGAACTTTTCCCAATAGAACTACCGTTCATTGTTCATCCTAAAGTTTTTACATTTTCGACGTCTTTTTTAAAATCACTCAACCCAATTTAAGCAAACTTGGTAGGAAGCACCCCGAAGGCAAGGGGATTCCGATTTATTTAAGTAATGGGAAACGACCTCTAAGGAACGCTACTAGGGGCCTTCAATGGGAAATATTTGACAAACTTTCATTTTCAACTATGGCGTGGATAACCAAGTTTGTCGAATGCGTGGTCCAGAGATCAAAATAGACTATGCTTTTTGGGTTAAAACTCAGTACTATGGGTATACTGTACATGTGTAGAGTTTTTACTTTTCGACTTTTTCCTTAAACAAATTGATTGACCAATTTAAATCAGACTTTGTAGGAAGCACCAGAATTTATTTTTTGTTCTCGGCCCTTAGAGAGCTGTACTAATGAGGCCAAAACTGGGAAACTTTGACAAGAATTCAAAATTCTTCTAATAAACTACAAGGACTACAACTCAATGTTTGCATCTATTGTAACCTATGGGAAGTTTGTTCAGGGCGTGAACTTGTGGTAAAAAAGAGTTACCCGCTTAGGGGTCAAAGGTCAACACCACATATATACATGTAGCATTGAAAAAAGACCAGCGCGGTGGCCAAGTCGTTGGGGCGCTCGCTTCGTGCTGGTAGACTGGGCTAGAATCCACGGTCGTGGGATCGAGTCCCTGTCGGGTCAAAACCTAAGACTTTAAAACTAGGCAATCTTCTCACTCCCTGCTAAGCGCCCAGCATCACTTGGTAGGAGAAGGACTGGTTGACTCGGTGTCAGGATAATGTGACCGAGTAAAGTATCATGTCAATGTGTCTGCGGCGTGATTAT
>JAUMGZ010015467.1:0-10052 GCA_032359645.1 Pododesmus macrochisma | reverse complement strand
CTTTTTGTATATTTATATGTATTAGAGAGTTGTAGAAAATAATGTGAGGAATATTTTGACAAAGATTTAAGGTCATAAGGTTTAAAGGTCAAGGTCACAGACACTTCAGAAGCCTTAAAATGCCAGTGACCAATCAAAATGCGCTAAATTTATAGGCTTGTTCAACCAGATGGACGTTAAGGCCAATGGGCCTCTTGTTACATCTTATGTTTTCACGCGGCCGGGATTCGAACCCCCGTCTGGGATTCTGATGACAGCCTTCAAGTACTAAGCGAACGCTCTACCTCTGAAACAACGCGCCGGTAGTTAATCATCTATACATTTAAAGCTATATATACATTGTGTGAATGCTTGAACCTTTGCAACCAAACACAAAGTATTTTTAGGGTTTTTATTGGTCATTGGACGGATAATCTAAACAATGGACTTTTATACCGTATATCGTAATATGGCGTAATGATAGAGGACAGATAGATTAACCCTCATAAAGTGCGTATGAATGAATATGTTTGAAAGGAGAAAACAATAAAAGCGTTGAATATATTAGCTTTGAAAATGTACGTATATTTAGAATAAAGAGAGTGGTTATTGCTTAATGATTTGCTGATTCGATATATATATATATATTAATAGACTACCAGTCTTCCAAGGAGCATCACCCAACTTCCTTGTTCCAATTATAGCACTCAAAACTAGCAATATATGGGAATGCCCCACTTTTGAAGAAGGTAATGTATCTACGTTATATTACGTTTCTTTTATTTACATGTCAAGACAAACAATAAACATAACATGTCATTATGTGAACTGTTATTTTTGTATGGGTTGCCTCCCCTGGAACACTGCATTTTTTGCTTGACTCTAAATTTAGATCGTTCTATTTTCGTTTATTGTTTATCTCCTTACCACTATATATTGTATCTTTGTTGTGTATCTTTCTTGATTATATGTTCCTTTTGGAGCTTTCTGACAATAAAAAAAATTGAATTTGAACATTCTTTGTATTATCAAAAAGCTTCCATTGATAACGGAAGCTAAACCTAGAATGCGGGAAGATATCCTCTTATTGATATCATATTTATTATTTGTTTGTTTGTTTAATAAGGGCTTGACGCCACTTTCAGAGTTTTACACCGATATCGTGACAAAAGACCGAGGGCAAACGATAGGACAAGAAAAAAAGCGGCGACGGAACGGGAATTTAAAGTAATAGAGATAGTACAGAAAAAAGGATGAGCCCATGCAACGGCGTTTCTGCCTACTCTTCTTTCGAACTTTACTTTGGGATCTCTATCGTGTCAGGGAGTTAAAAATGACGTGACGTTAAACCCTAATATAATAATAATAACTATTTTCTATATACACCAGCACTGTCAAATACAAATATAACTTCGGGCAACATATCTGAGGGGAGCACTGGCCTGTCCGAGGACGAGATAATGAGACGAATAACAGAGGTAACTTTACAAGGATATAATTTCGTTTTGTTTTGTATAATTCTCTATAACAATCCAGATTTACCCTCATAAATTGGCTTGACATGATATGCATGTTACTTGTGTACACTTTTTGTAATTAACCGTGTTCACAACATAATGACTGAATATTCAATATGCAAAAGTGTTACTTCTGGGGGTAATCCATTGAATGCAAAGCCACATCCTTTGTATTTACTATTTTAATCTCAATGTCTGTATTCCGCTGATGTTTGGTGCATCATAACCCATCAACGTTTTTTAGTCCATCTGAGGTGGACCTTTCTCATACAAATCACGTCCTTCGTAAACTTTTCACATTTCCGACTTCTCCTAAACCACTGCACCCATTTCATCCACATTTGGTAGGAAGTATCCCTAGGGGAAGGGGATTCAGATTTGTGCAAATAAAGGGGCTCGGCCCCAGGGGGCAACACTAGGGGGCCAAAAGGGGGAGAAATTGTGAAATCTTCAAACATTTTCTTTTAATAAACTAGAAGGCAAAGAGCTTAATGTTTCGGTATGTAGTAACCAAGTTTGTTCAAGGCGTGTCTCTTGGGTCAAAAATAGGTCACGCGTTTTGGGATCAAAGTTCACCACTATAACATACATGTTAAATATTCACATTTGTGCCTTCTTGTCAAAAAAAAACTGGACTAATTTCATCCAAACTTAGTAGAAGTCATCCTAGGGGAATGGGAATTCAGATTCGTTCAAATGAAGGGGCTCGGGCCCCAGAGGGCGCCACTTTGGGGGCCGAAAGGGAAAACATTTTATAAGATTTAAAAAATCTTCTCCAAATAAAGGCCTAGAGCTTAATGTTTTGATATGTAGTAACTTTTAGGCATGGAGAACCAAGTGAGTTCAAGGTTTGACCCTGGGGTCAAAAATATATAACGCGTTTTGGGGTCAAAGTTTAAGACTATAGCAACTAGTTAACTATTCACATTTTTGACTTTTTGTCCAAAACTATTGGACCAATTTCATCAAAACTTAGAAGAAGTCATCCCTAGGGGAAGTGAACTCAGATGTGTTCAAATGAAGGACTTTGGCCCCAGGGGCGAAAATGGGACCGAAATGGGAAAAATTTGACAAAATTTTAAAATCTTTTTAAGAAAACTAGAAGGCCTAGTGGTTTGACTTTTAGTAACTTTGGAGCATGGAGCACCCTAGAGTCAAAAGTATACAAATGCCAATCCAGATGAACGTTAAGGACCATTGGGCCTCGTGTTTTTTTTTAAACAAATGTGAAGATTGTTTGTTTTATTACGGTTTAACGTTATTTCTAGAGCTGATATCGTGACAAAAGACCAAAGGAGAAAAACCAAACAATAGGACAGGAAAAGAAGCGCTGACAGGAAAGGAAAAAAATCAAAAGAGATAGTTCAGAAAAAAGAATGAGCCCATGAGTCCACCTCCTCTTCTATCAATTTTATCGTTCAAGGGGGCTAATAATCCCTGTACAAGGGACCGCCAGCTTAGCGTCCCCTCCGAAGGACGTGCTGATCTCAAAGAATAATTTATTAACATTTCCTCATTTCAAAAATAAATGTATCAAATGTGCTTATAGCTATTTTTCATTTTATGTTTCTTTTAATGTTTTGTCAGTTACAGGGCAGTTTGATGGTTGCGTCCCTTGTTGAAGTCATTCTCGGTGCAACGGGTTTGATAGGCGTACTGATGCGGTTCATTGGCCCGATACCTATTGCTGTTACCATAGCATCGCTCGGTATATCGATGTACCCAATCAGTGTGAACCTCTGTCACGCCTACTGGCCAATAGCCATTCTGTAATTTACATATTTATTTCTAACATTGAATAAATGCAAAATCTTCCAATGAATGCTCTTCAACTAGAGAGCATTGTAATACAAACATACAATCTGAATCATGCCTTCGATAAATATGATATTTATAAGAGGAAGGAGCCAAAACTCTGTGCGAGACAACCCGTCGCGAATCCCAGATCTTGCTCGAAGCCGCCGGGATTATAAGACGCAAGAGAAGAATTAATTTTGAATAGACAAGACTTCAGCAAATCAAGGCTGAAGAGCCGAAAGGGGGAAACACGGTGACAAAGAATTCACAATGAAAACCACACCCAATAATACAAAATTGCCTGCAAAGTTTTTAAAATGTGCGCTTAGTCAACACGGGAATTTTTAAACGTATTCCTCTTGACACGTGTTTCGAACAACCTCTTACTTTGATTTGCTATTTTTTCAATGTTTACAAAGAGTTTATGCTAACTTAAACGGCCTTATGCGTGCTTTACGAAACCCGAGTACCGATCCGAACCGTCAAAGGTACTGTTATCTCTTACAGTTTTGTTTGTAATATCTAACCTTTTCATTCAAAATAAGAAGAAATAGGATCAATAGAACCAACGCTATTAACAAACAAACGATAGCTTTATCAACACGGTACGGTAGTGAGCTGTTAATAGAGCAACTCATTTCAAAGATAATATAATGTTCTTCGGCTCTTGACATATAACTTAAGTTTAAAGCCCCTTAACATGTAACATGTTTATATTGCAGAAGTATACATTGGATTTTTATTGCCTAACGGATATCTTCAGTTGATAAATTTTGGTGTGGTCCAAGCTTTTATTTATTTTAGTCTTGTTCATTCTAAATTGTTTTTCTCTCAAGCTTCCGTTTTGTTGTTGTAAGACGTGAACTATCAAACGAGCTTCCCCATCAGCATAATTTGTGTACACGTGTTATAAAATATATTGTTTCTTGCGCGTCTAAATTTCTATATCGTAACCTGGCGCTAATTTTGAGTGCTGTTGTATGTTTGCCGATATCTTTTTTTTCTGTTTTCCCTAATTTATAGCTGTATGGTATGTATGGTTCTTTTCGTCATGTTCTTGCCAAATGTGGAAGTACCTTTCCCAGCATATTCCAGGGCACAGTCCTGCACGAAGGGGAAGTGTGCTTTGTTCAGAATCCTACCAGTAAGTATAGATTAGTATATAATTAACAAACAAAACACAATGTGATATTCTACTTTTCTGTGTCTCGCTTTCACAAATGATTTTTTCTGGGTTTTGTGCTAATAAAAGGTTTCTCGCATTACTGTTCTCCGTATATTGTGACATTATTTTGTGGTACGTCTCTATTACTTTCGTTTACCGTTCCTGTCGCCGCTTCTCTTCCTGTCCTATCTTTTGGTTTTTCTCTTTTGGTTTTTTGTCACATTATCGGTGAAAGATTCTGGACTTGACGTTAGGCCCTGAAAAACAAACAAACACGCGTGTTTGTGTTTATTTTTACCAGTTTCATGGTGAGTAGGCGTAAACGCCGTTGCAGGAGTCCATTTCTGAACTATCCCTATTGCTTTGTTTTCCCGTTCCTTTCACCGCTTCTCTTCCTCTCTTATCGTTTGTCAAGATATCGGTGAAATACTCTGGAAGTGACCTTTAGCCGTAATTAAACAAACAAATTCATGGTTACTGTTGGTGAAGTAGCAGTTAGTGTCATTATATTATTTTAATGGGCAACATAAATGTCGAACAGTTGGGGAACATATTGATTTATAATATTTATTTATGTATTTTCCCTTTGGCTCAGTAGCTTTGATTTACCAAGGTCCTGTCTATTGTTGATTCAATTTCTCTATATAGCGTCAGTAAATGACGGCTGCGTTGAAGATCTGGCATTTGGGACGAGAGAGTCTCACACAGAGTATTGGTTCTTTCCTGTTATAAATATGATATTTATTTGAGTCATGTTTCAGATTGCATTTTTGTATATTAATATAGAAAATGAGGCATGAACGAAAGGTACATATAATGTACGATAACTTACAATATATGCTAGTATTCTGACCGTTTCATCGACAGAAAGCTTTTAAATAACTTACAAATTGATATTAAGTGAATATGTTTCTGCAATAAATATTGTCTTTTGTGAACATTTAAGGTCCAAGATTACTGAAGAAATGCCACATGTGTATGTACATTATGTTTGAGGAATATCAATATCATTTTTTTTAAGATTCTGCTTACTCTTGGGATAGGATGTGTTGTAGCCGCGATTTTGACATCATATGGAGTTCTTCCCGATGACGTCACACACCCAGCGTATCGTGCTAGAACAGATACGAGGACTCCTATTTTAGAGAATACGCCGTGGATTGTATTTCCGTATCCTGGTTTGTATATGTAAAATTAAATAGCAGTCTCTAAGTATAAAAACAAGGTAAGGAGAGGTACTTTTCCCAAAACAGTAAATATGTATAGTCCATATATCAAATACAAAAATGTAATCTGAAACATGCCTGCGATAAATATGATATTTAAAAGATGAAAGAGCCAATATTTTGTGTGAGACACCCCAGTCCCGAACCCCAGATCTTGATCGAAGCTGCTATGTAAGCTAGAGAGAAAAGGAGTTCCGAATAGACAAGACTACGGTAATTCAAAGTTACAGAGCCAAAGATTAACGGTGACATAACAATCACGATGGTTAATATGATGTACAAAAAACCATACCCAACAATAATACAAAATTATCTTGCCAAAGTACTCAAAACAGAAATTGTTTTTAAAAAGTATTCCTTTGGACACGTGTTTCGAACAACACAGTTCTCATCAGCAAAGATGACGTTATACTATATATAGAATTAAATATTACCAAAAGACTGTACAAGGTATTTTTAACCCCCTGGCACGATAAAGATCCCCATGTAAAGTTCGATAGAGGTGTAGGCGGAAACGCCGTTGCATGGGCGAGTGTAAGCAGAGTTATGTACTATCTCTATTCCTTTCGTTTCCCGTTCCTAACGCCGCTTCTCTTCATGTCCTATCTTTTGGTTTTTCCCCTTTGGTCTTTTGTCACAATATCGGTGAAAGAATCTGAACGTGACGTTAAGCCCTAATTAAATAAACAAACAAACAAGCAAGCAAATGAAAATACAGGTTAGTATTAAACGGGATCTTCTTAGGTCTGAAACTGCATAATCGCATAATGGTTTGTTTTATTTACGTTTTTCAAATAAATTCTATTTTTTTCTTTTTTTCTCAGGACAGTTCGGAAAGCCTCGCTTCAATATTGCAGTATTTGTAGGCTTCATAGCAGCTTATGTAGCATCAGCCATTGAGTCCATTGGAGACTACTACGCAATATCACGTATCTGTCGCGTGTTTCCGCCACCTCACCACGCGATGAATCGCGGGATTATGGTAGAAGGACTGATGGGTTTTATCGGTGGCTGTCTTGGCACAGGACATGCGACAACGTCATATTCTGAAAATGTTGTAGTCGTCAAAATTTCAAACGTAGGTTATGTTATGTTTATTGGTTACGACAATTCCCGTACGTGTTGTCCAGACCCCCCTACACCCCTATCTTATACACGTTATTTTGCAGTATGAAAACGACAGATCTTATCAGTTATTGTGACTATTGATATATTGATCTTTATAATCATAAAACACGGAATTGTTAATAGTTGTGGCAAGCAACAATTTGAGCATTTTAAAAAAAATGTCTCCTTAGCTTCCGTCGCATAAGCTTTCTCATAAAATAATTTTGTTTCTGACATTTTCTCCATTTCATATACACCGTAGTTCTTTACTGCTTCGTAAGTTTACGCATTTAGTTCTTATGTTACAACGATTATTTTTTATCAACACAAAAATCACTTCATCATTTTTAAGATCATAACGAGCTTTAATTAAAATCGATTTTTATGAATGTTATACGAAATGGCTTTCACTTGAACAATGAATGTGTTTATCTAACAATTTTATCGAGGAGTAGAAATGTACTATATACAAAAAATTTCACTTTTAAATTTGAAGGTTATACTTCGAAGAACAAATAAGGATTTCACCGATATCGTTTGTTTGTTTGTTTGTTTAATTAGGACTTTACGGCACTTCGATAGTATTTCACCGATATCGTTTGTTTGTTTGTTTAATAAGGACTTTACGGCACTTCGATAGTATTTCACCGATATCGTTTGTTTGTTTAATTAGAACTTATCGTCACGTTTAGAGTGTTTCAAGATTATAGGAAGAAAAAAACAAAACATAAAAGATAAAGAAGAGAAGTGGAGACAGGAACAGTAAATTAAATCAACAGATTAAGTAAAGAAAGAAGGCTAATCCCATGTAACAGCGTTTCCGCTAACTATTCCACTGAACTTTACATGGGGGTCCTTTTCTTGCCAGGGGGGAGTAAAAACACCTCTTCGCGGAACCGCCAGCTTAGCGTCCCCTCCGATGGACGTGCGGATCTTTATCAAGCCTCTACCCTTCAATAAGTCCGACTTGGGTGACCATACAAGGAACACAAGTTTCCACTAGCATAGCTTTCCGGGTCAACAAGACAAAAGGCACTTTAACCCCCTACCGCGATAAGGCACCAAGCACACGGAAGACATGCACTTTTGTGTCCAAGCTTTTATGGTAACATGTAGCAGAATGGCCTCTGTTCATCAATATATGAAGTAATGCTCTGTAAGTAAACATGGTGTAACAACGATCAATTGATTATTAATATCACAACAACGTGGACTAATCATGAGCAGTTAGCGCTGGTTTAATCTTGTTTATATTCTATTTTACTCTTTTTTTACCCGGGTCCAAACTTGTTTGATTGTAAACTATGTTCAGTATTATAATTTGCAATCATTTATAATTAACTGCATAATTGTATACGCTATTTCTTACAGACGCATCGCGGCGATGACACGTGTAGAACAGGAAACGCTTACCATATCGCAAGAACTTGGTAGCTTCTAGATTTCTAATTGAATTTTGTGATATTTCATATTTAGTTAATAAATGTTTATTTGGTTATTTGTTCTGTGTGCGTTCAAAGTTTTACTTTTGTTTGCCCATGTCCATGGACTTACGGCTTTAGAATATCGTCTTGGTTGTTCGAATTAACTACATTATTCAAAAATTGTGTATAAGCATCTGCTTACACGATATGCAGATGTCATTATATTTTGCTCTCAAATATGGCTTCACCGCTATGATTCTTGATCCCTCTTTTGAATATATTTTGATGTATCAGGGTTTAGTACCTGATCAGTGTGGGTAAATTCTTTTTAGCTCCTTGAAAACCATCTCTATGTGTATACTAGTACTGTGTGCCCACATTTTATACTGGTTATATTTTAATAGTTTATAACTTAAGTTAAACGACATTTATTCACAGATATGTACCAATATTCTAATTTGCTTTTTTCAACGTATACTCAAAGATTGCGAGTCGGATAATCCTAATGGTAGCTGGATGTCTTGCCATCTGTTGTGCCATTATAGGAAAAGTCGGAGCTGTATTGACATCAATTCCGGATCCGGTGATTGGAGGAATCACTCTTGTATCTCTAGGTATCTTGATTGCAATTGGCCTATCAGCACTCGGGAGCGTTGATTTAAGGTCATCAAGAAACTTGGCTGTGATTGGTGTATCCCTTTACATTGCCATAGTGCTTCCGGAATGCTTAAAAGCTTACCCTGAAGACATAAGTACAGGTAATGCGATGTTTGTTATAAGTACATTGACACATTCAAGAGTACTAAGGTTGTCAAACATACCGTTGACACGTGTCGTTCAAAGCTGTAACATTCTCCAAAACCAGCTACAAACGTCAAGTAAATGCCTAGATAAGAATAGAATTAACAGTTGCATGGATACAAAATGTGATGTAGTCGAGTAAACAATAGATATAAATACGGTATTTTCCTATATCTATATTACCTTATCGCGAGCACCTAGTTTTGCTTCTAGTTTTGTAATAGAAGTTCGTGATGTTTCCATTCTTTGTTAATAAATGTATATTTGGTTAAATTTTTCAGTGTGCGTCCAACGTTTTCCTGCCAAAATTTAATATATGTGCGCATAGTCAAAACAGGAATTTTTAAACGTATTCCTCTGGACGCGTGTTTCGAACAACCCAGTTCTAATCAGCAAAGGTGACGTTACAATCGTTATAATCTAATGTATCCAGATGGACGTCCACCGTTTGTATCTGATTTGCCATTACCATGGCAATTTTGCATTTCCCATGACAATTTGGGAGTTTGTTTGGTTTTTTTGTGATCTGTATTTAATATAAGGTCAATACATCCAAATGCATTTGCTTGATTTATCTATTTAACACGTTATTATGCCTATATTTTACAGGAAATCAGCAGATAGATAGAATAATTAAAGTTGCCATTGGGACACCAATGTTCCTCGGTGGGGTCGTGTCTCTAATTTTGGACAATGCTGTGAAAGGTATATAAAATGCGTTTTCATTTATTGGGATTTAAAAAAATTTACCAACAAGGAAGGTTTTGGAAAATCTTAATCCACCGGTTAAGTGGGTAGGTTAGGATCCCCTGTATCGGTTTAACCATACTATTTTATTTGTTTGTTTGTTCAATTAGGGCAAAACAGTAATTCCATAATATTCACCGATATTGGGACAAAAGACCAAAGGAGAAAAATAAAACGATAGGTTAGGAAGAGAAGCGGAGCGGGAAATGAATAAGTAAGTAAATCGAAAAACCAAGACGATATTCTAGGCCGTAAGTCCATGGACATTGGCAAACAATAATAAAACGTT
>JAUMGZ010015456.1:0-10053 GCA_032359645.1 Pododesmus macrochisma | reverse complement strand
CTTAAAACTAGAGGCCTAGAGCTTAATGTTTTGGTATGTAGCAGCTTTAGGGCATGGAGAACCAAGTTTGTTCAAGGTGTGACCCTGGGGTCAAAAATAGGTTACATGTTTTGGGGTAAAAGCTCAACACTATAGCAAATATGTTAGCTTTTCATATTTTTGACTTCTTGTCCAAAATTACTAGACCAATTTCATCCAAACTTAGTAGGAAGTAGCCCTAGGGAAAGGGGATTCAGACTTGTTGAAATGAAGGGGCTGGGTCCCCAGTTGGCCCACTTGGGGAAACTTTAATTTAATTTCAAAAATCTATTTATAAACTTGAAGGCCTAGTACATAATGCATTGGTTTGAAGTAATTTTAGGGCATGGAGAACCAAGTTTGTTCAAGGGGTGACCCTGGGGTCAAGAAAAGATTACATTTTGGGGTCAAAGTTCAACACTGTATACATATAACAAATATGTTAACTTTCACATTTTTGTCTTTGTGTCAAAAACAACTTGACTAATTTCATCCAAACTTCGAAGAGGGCATTACTATTAGAAAGGGGTTCAGAATTGTTAAAACAATAGGGCTTGGCGTCACTAGAGTATGTTGTTATCTTTTCACATTTTCGACTTCTTCTCCTAAACCACTGACCCAACTTTATCAAAACTTGGTAGGAAGTTTCCCTAGGATCAAAAATATTCAAATGCAAATCCAGATGGACATTAAGGCCCCATGGGCCTCTTGTTATTTACAGTACATGTACATATGACATTACCCTATATACATTTTTAGCTAGGGTATTTATCAAAACAGTATATGTGTCTACCGTAGATATACTATATTGGTTGCTGAAAAATTCTTTGATTATCAAATAAGGTTCAAAATAAGAAGTTTACATGAAAGTTCATTATGATATACATGTAAAATGTAGATAGTAATATTGTTATGTCATTTAAAATTTGTAGTTACAACTTTTTGATAGAGCTATTGTTTGTTTGTCAATATCCTTTGCTCTGCTGATCATATTTCCTGTTATTTATAGCGTATTTTCACTTTTTCAGAAAATCATGAAGAAAATTACAGATTTGTGTGTGTGCCCATGGCCTGATGTTACTTAGGCAATTTTAAAGTTGTTACACGTAAAATAGAGGGATAAAAACTTATTTGCAGGCAGATACTACATAAGATACAAACATGGGGACCGGCATACCTCTTCTAAATGAGTACAAACGTGACTATTTCTACAAACGTTTGCCACAAACAATTCTGGGAGGACCAAAGTTAAAGCTTGGATATAGTGCTCCAGTGTATGTGTATCTTAACCAGCTTTTACTCTTCGTCATACCTTTCTTGCTTGGTGGTGTGTTCACGTTGGTGGTAGAATTAGCGTTGGGTAGTGACTTTATCGGTGTTATTGTGTATGGTTGTGTTATGTTTATTTTTGTACTTGTGACACAGATAGTGTCTTCAGTGGTGCAGTCTCAGTCGTCTTCAGATTTAATGTTACCCACCAAGAAAAACATCTTAGCTGAGGATGATGAAGTAGACTTTATGTCTTTTTGTGGAGTTGAAACATTTGAATTTGTAGTGCCCAAAAAGAAGTTTAAGATAAATATTGTGTTTCATGCATTACTGTCGGGTTGTATGTGTGGGCTTGCATTGTGGTATATGCTACCAACTACACTAAACAGCTTGTATAGTAACAACACCGGAGCCACGGTTGTGTTGTATGTACTAGGATGGATCACTCTATGCATTGCTCAGTATCCATTGACTGTTGCTGCACCACCAGAGCCGGCTACATACAGGACTATGGATAGATGGGAGATATCACCCTTAATGAGACCGTTTTATCTCTTTGTTTGTATATTGATTGATTTATTGCATAGGTAAGATTTGATTTCAATGAAATTTTAAAATATAGAATAGATATGTCATTATTTATCATCTATGATATAACACATTGAAGTTCTGAATAAAATTATATAACTTTGCATAAAAAGACAAAAATCAACAATTTTGTAATAGAAAAAACCTATTACTTTTGCTTTGATATAAAAATATTTGAATGAGGAGACTCAGAGTCAGAACTCAAAATTAAACACATTTACAATAAATTTTAGTTAATAATAAGACAACTTTATTGAATCTAGATTTAAATTTGAAATGATGTCACCTATGCATGTTAAATATTTTGTAGGTTTGCATCAGCAGGTGACTTTTTGCTGGCCAATCAGATTTTACACATTGTTTTTGCCTGTTTACCTGTATTGTGGACACTGGGGGTATTGCCTCCCTTGGATGCCATGTTTTTCTGGATTTTAGAACAGATTCATGTGTTTTTGCTTGGGGGTTCAACAAGTGCATCCGGTTTACGGTATGTGGAAATCAATTACCACATGATTCTTTATTTTCTCATTCATCCTCAATTGTTATATATTATATAATTAGTTTCCGTGTAATTTATGAATACATGGAAGTACATGTATATACAATGTAAGTTTATATTTAACTTCCTTACTGTCAGAAGTTGATTCATGCATACTTACCAACTTTTTGAAATTTTCATGGGGGAGAAAATGCGAAGCAAAATCTTAAAATGTCTTAAATATCTATATACAATGCCCTATATGACAAATAAGTAGTATAAACTGCCTCATTTTAGCAGTTCTGTGCAATACACTAAGTTAAAGCAAGTTGATAAGCAATAAGTTTAGGAATTATACTGATGTCAAAAGTGAAAATTGTGTGTGAAAAATAGGGAGACTTCCTCCTAAATAGGGAGAGTTGGCAACTATGTTCATGTATCTGTACATGTGTATATATATATATGGTATTATTTAAATTATTCTTCTAAACATTAAACATGCATACAAAAAATTGTCTTGATTATTTCTTTCGTCAATTTTAATGTTTAGAAAACTTGCAAAGTGCATTGTGGTACATGTAGATTTTACTACATTGTAATTACTACATAAATCAGACAGTTTAAGTACTTTACATGTATATGTAAAGGTTGTAGTGAGGATAAATCTTCTATTTAATAAACACACCTTTACAAGGCAAACTCAAATAAATATATCAGAATCCGAGATTGAGAATACAGTCAAACCTGTCCATAAAGACCACCCTAGAGACCAGAGAAAAAGTGTTCTTTATATGGCGATGGTCTTTATACACAGGTAAAAATAAGTGTTCATGTAATTAGACTGGAGGGACTTGATTTAGTGGTCTTTATGTACAGATGGTCTCTTTGTAGAGGTGGCCGCTAGAGCAGGTTGCACTATATATAATGTATAACAAATTAGTTAGTATCAATAAATACTGTATGATGATCATTTTCTGTTTTGTATATTCATTACAGATTACAGGTTCTCCTTATCCTGTCTATAGGAGTGTACCTGGCCGTGTACTTTATACCTGTCAGTCTAGGATCAGTTCTTGTAGCCAGCTTGTGTGGCTTCATACTTAGTCTTGACCTTGGAGGTCTAGGCTCACAGATTTGGACATATCTCTCGACTAGGAATAAGATAAGTTCTGGAAATGATGTGACAGAGTCTCCCGTAAAGAAAACAAAGTTTTTATGGAAATGGGGCATTTTCGAAGTGCTGTATCACTTTGTAATGTTAGCAATTGTTGGAGTTTTAAGTGGTTTATTAAATTACAATTCTGCATCAATGAGTGATAATGTGTGGAGATATTTAGGCTACACTATAATTGGTTTATGTGTGACAGAAAAAATTTGTAGAGACATACAAAATGTTTATATTGTGTTCGGTTTATGGAGAAATGGACTTTTCCCTTCAACTGTGATTCGAACAAATTTATTCAAAGACAGAAAATCTAAATTGAAATTCATTGGACTTATAAGGAGAACATTAGTCAACTGGGGTAGGTACACGTGTTAGGCAAACCAAAAAATATGCTAGGTTCTCGGGCCCCGCCGTATACCTAAAATACCCGCCGTGAAAAATCAAGTTGTCGTGTGTACTTCCTTTACTACTGGCCATGCACCATGATTAGAAAACAAAGAAGACAGTCTATATCTGCAAGTTCTGTACTTTTTGTTTGAATTAATAAACTAATTAATAATATTATGAAACGTTCATTTGAAAAAAATTCGTCCGAAAAAACTTGAATTTATAAAAAAAAAAAAAGCCTCCCTCCCTCATCCAACTTTTAAAAAATTGGCCTGAGAACCTATGCATTTTTTTTGTATGGCCTTAAATGCATATTGTCTATATAGATCTGTCTCAGATTTTAGTATACGTAATAAGATGAACATACATGTATGGAAGCACATTCCCTTGTACTGTTAAAAGTGGAATTTTTATAGCCTGATAGTTCTTCTATGTAAAATAGTGAATTTAAAAAAAAAATGCAGTTATAAATACCTGTGTATATACGGTACTATGAGAAAGTTACTAATGTAATATTAGTATTAAATTAGATGCATGACACCAGTAGTTCTAACATTTGTTTATTGTGATATCACTGGAAATTGTTGAAGTGACAATAAGCACTTATACAACAAACAACATCCAACGTTAATATTACTAGAACTACCACACATGTATACAGATAGAGTACAATATGTCTCTATATTAAAATGTACCTATGTGTCGTTACAGTTTGTTCACTATAGTAATGCTGGCCTATTTATACTGATGAGTTATATACACCCAGGTATACAGTACAACATACATTAAATCTATAACTTTGATTCATTACAGTTTGTCCACTAGTGATGTTGGCCTATTTATCAGTACTGATCACCAGTACTAGTTCTACATCTGTATCTCTAACAAGTACACTGGACACCACCACATCAGTGTGGTATATATTTGGAGTGGTCAGAGCATTTAGATGGGTATGTATCAAAAGTTTTGCTTTGGTCTCATGATCATTCGGAGTAAATTAATGTTCATTTATTATTTTATGCTCTTGTGATTTGATTTTAATTTATCAGAAGAAAGAAAATACTTTTTTTTTTATTTTAATTTTTTATTTCATTTTTACATAAACATCACAAACATACATACAAAAACAAGACAATATGCTATACATTTCACATTATCATACATTACAAAGAAATAATCTACGGTTGTTCTATTATAAATAGTATAATAGTCTGCAAGCATTCATATGAAAAATATAGAAAAAAAATACTTACCTATAGCTACAAACACAGTTGTTTCATTTCATGTTCATAATATAACACGAAAAGACAATTCATGCAATAATACTGGACATTCTGAAAACTCGTATTATTTACATTTGTTTTTAATATTTCAGATATGGCAAGGGACAGTTAACTCTCTTTTGGAACTTTCCATTGCCCACATAATATTGGTGACACTTTCCACAGACACAACTGTTATGAAGTTTGGTGTTCCAATATTATCACTAATTATAGGACTGTGTAGAGACAGGTTTTTTCAATTCCTGAACAAACTATATTTCTTCATATCACTGCTGATATCATCGTGGACTGACAAGAAACAGCGGCGTGGTTCTACAGCGGCCGTGATCTTGCTATCTGTTGTATTTTTTCCATTAATTCTGGCTATTTTACTGGCAGCCTCAGCACTCTCAGCTCCTTTGTTTCCTCTGTTCACTCTTCCATTGTTCTTTATATCATTCCCCAGACCAAACAAGTTCTGGCCAGAGTCTGTTGGAGCATCAGCTAACACCTGTCATGACACCCTGTTCTACAGACAATTTGCACCTAAGTTTTCTGGAGCATTACGTACAGGCTTTGCAGATGGAAGTCTAGGTGAGTATATGTAGTTTGTTAGTGTGCATATTCATTTTCCAATAGTTCATACCTACAGTATATGAAACTGAAATATCTACAGAAGCTTAATTATAGCAAAGTTGTGATGTTAACCCTTTATTATAGAAATTAAGTTAATTTTTTATTTATGATTGTTAGATCTTTTCATATCTTTTTAAATTGCTACAAACTTGTTCATGAAACTTTATTTTTTGTGCCTATAGCACATCTGTGTCAATATAAACTGGTAAACTATTTCTTTGATGCTAAGTTTTCTATTGTTGTACACACAGGTGAACCCGTTCCAGGCAATCATTACCTTGTGAGGTTCCAGGATAGACTGGCATGGGTACACATACTAGAGAGAGGTTGTGCATACTGCACTGTCAGCATTAAAGGTCTCGAACTACAGGAGACTTCCTGTCATACTGCAGAAGCAGCTAGGCTCGATGACATATTTGAAGAAGCTTTTGAAAGAGAGAATGCATCTCCGTTTGGTGGCATCAATCAATACCCCTTGCACACATTGACGCCATTAGATGCAGCTATTGTACATGCCTACTCTGATGCACGCAATGTTCTCACTGGTATTATCGATAACCCCGGTAGTTTTCAAATGGTAATGTCCTGTCTGACAAAGAGTCTTATTTGGGTCTTGTTACATCATGTCAACAAATTAAAAATAAAAGAAAAAACTAAAGGATCGAATGAAGATAACTCTGTGTCCAGTGAAACAGATAGGTCTAATAATAAACTGGAACTGGAGGAGATAAATCATAACCAGGAAGCTCAAAACAACAACAGGCAGGCGGCAGCACCTGCTAGGGCAACTGTCATGGCCTCAAAGTCCATGGATACAGTTGGTTACAGAGGAAATCAGAGACCAACCTCTGCTAAATCTATTAAAAGGAAGTCATCTTGGGCATCTATAGATAGTTTTACAGACAGCATTTGGTCAGATGATGGAATTCTAGATAACAAAGCTTCTAAAGTTACAAATGTTAAAAAATCATCAACTGTTTCTAAACTGCAAACAAGCAGTCATTATAATGATAAGGATGACCTTGATGAACTTTTTGAAGAGCTTGATTTTGGGCTGCCAACAGCTGATGTTACTAAACCTAAAGTGGCCCAACCAGCTTTTAATCCTATCTCTAAAAGAAACACCAATGGGACCAATGGTATATACAAACCTGTGACTAACCTGGCTGGATCACCAGATTTTAAATGTGCACATTCTGTTCAAATAAGTTTGCCTAAAAAGTGGCGTGAGCTTCCTGTGGATTATTCCCAGTTATCCAAGTACTTGTCTCAGTTTCCTCAAGATTGGTACAAATATGTATTGGGAACACTGGATTGGTCAGCCACTGGTCAGTCTGGGGAAAAAGTGGCTATAGATGTGGGACAGGATGATGCTCTCATGAACTGCTATTCACAACTTATTATGGCATGCTACTCAATATTTGATACAAATGGTAAGAATTTAACAACAGAAAAGTATATGATTTTTATCATTTGCACTTCAGTCAGTTTCTGAGTGTTTTGTTTTCTCTTCAAATGCACATATATATATGTGTACTCCTTTGTTAATCAAACTCTGTATAAAGCAAATTCCTTTAAGGACTCACATTCAGAGCCATATATCTAAAAGGACTACCTTTATTAGTGTGGAACCTTTAAGCATCTTATCAGAAAATGCTGATGAAGGTACCAATAAGTAAATGTAAACTTCTTTGATCATGATATCACACACAAGAGTGAGCCATCCACCATTACTGACATAACTGCAATAAGGGTCGTCTTACTATTACCCCAATCAGATCACTTTGCCCTTTTCCGTTGCATGCTTGAAAAAAGACTCAGAAGTAAGTGTATGGATACTGCTTGGTTTGCGCAGTTTAGCTAAAGAATTTGAAGGAATGAGGTAGATCCTGCTAAAAACATAGCAAATACATGCATGTAAATTTCATTTCAAATACGTAAATAATGTTAATTTGATGTTTTAGAAAATATTAAACCAAAAGGATACATCTACACATATTTCATTTGTTAAAAGTCAAAAGTAATTCAAACATGTCTGCTACTTATATTTCTTCTGAGGTTATTGTGTGGAAATGGCTGAGTGATCCGATTACCTGATATCCATGAATATAATATGGTCTGACACCTTTAAAAGAATTCACAGTAACTGTTTAATATTATTTTAATTTAGGTCAGAAAAATAAAGATGTAGCATGCATTGACTAGTACATGAACTCACACTAAAACAGTAGACATCTCTCATGTTTGCCAGTTGATCTAGATTATAATATTCTGGTATTGCATTTTTATTAAGATGCCTATATTTTACCTGGTACCATAATTCGTTTAATACAGCTCGCAGAAAAATCTTTACAGTGACTAAAGGTTTAAAAGTGAAAATGATATGAATTGTGTCTAAATGTTAGTACAAATATGTGGCATTGTGTGAATGGCCTAGGGTATATAAACATGTGGATGTATATATATATATATTGTGACAAGAAAATATTTTTGAAATGCATATTTTTGTATTATTTCAAAGAACTGTTTTTGTTTTTCAGTGTCTTACAATAGTGCTAGCTACTTGTACAAGTTTTACATTGGTGACCTACCATGGAATGCTATGTTAGATTGGCTTTCAGAAGATAAACAGCTTCATTCTCTTGTCCTGAAATCTTTCAGGTGAGTTTTACTTTAATTGATCTGGACCACTGAGAAGAATTATACATTATGTAGTGTGACCGGTTTGGTGTTCTTGTGGGGTATTTGCTCAAATTTTTCATTGTATATACATTTATTTATGACAATCATTTCATGTGTGAGTGACTTTGTTTTATTCATATAAATATGCACTCTTTAATATTTTTGCATTAAAATTAGATAAAAGAAATCTTAAAAAGTTTTAATTTAATATTACGGTACATGTTGTAATAATTGTAAAAAAAAATGGTAAAAAGATATATATATATATATAAATTCATGGATATGAGGGAATCAAAAGAAAATGGGGATGCACACAGAAAAAACAAACAAGTACAGTTATTAAACTAAATAGGAAGCATCATGAACTAGAAGTGAAACTAGGTCTGCAAAGGAGAGAGTGTTTCCTGCCAAACATGTGACTCGTGATGTTTTATTGTTAATTCAATACACAACAACCTTTTCCAGAGTGAAGTAAGTATACCACCAATCAGTGTAACATGACAATGTGCCAGTGTGTGAGTCCTGTGACAGATGTTGTAATTTTATATTTGTTGGAATGAAAAAAAAATCAAAAATTAAGCTAATTAAAGTATATCCCTGGATAGTTGTTACCGGCAACCCAGTCCATCAGTAGAAATGATGGTTGCTGCCGCTTCTCTTCCTGTCCTATCTTTTGGTCTTTTGACACAATATCGATGAAAGATTCTGGACGTGACGTTAAGCCCTAATCAAACAAACAAACAAACATTGTCACAAACAGAATCTTTCACTAATATCACAATGATAGATCTAGACAAAAGGAGAAAAACAAAGTGATGGGTTAGGAAGAGAAGTGACAACAGGAACAAGAAAGTAAGGCACTAGACTAGGGATAGTAGGGGACAGAGAATTAGCCAATACAACAGTGTAATCGTCCACTCCTGCAGAGATGACATTATAATGTAATCAGACAACTGACTGATTAATTAATTTACATGTAGCTTTTAATGAAATTTATTATTGTAGATATGGATTTAAACTGATGCTGGACCAGATGTTGATAGGAGAAGCTACGTCACCAGAGGAACTACAGGAATACCTAGAGGAGTATGATAGAGACTGGTATATGGGACTGGAGTCAGACGATGGTTGGAAGTCTGCAATATTAGCCAATAGACCAAACCTGTTCTCACTAGGACATAACAACACACAGGTAGGCTATAAATGTAAAAGTCAGCTATATAAGCCAATAGACCAAACCTGTTCTCACTAGGACATAACAACATACAGGTAGGCTATAAATGTAAAAGTCAGCTATATTAGCTAATAGACCAAACCTGTTCTCACTAGGCCATAACAACACACAGGTAGGCTATACATGTAAAAGTCAGCTATATAAGCCAATAGACCAAACCTGTTCTCACTAGGCCATAACAACACACAGGTAGGCTATAAAATTAATGTAAAAGGTCTGCTATATTAGCTAATAGACCAAACCTGTTCTCACTAGGACATAACAACACACAGGTAGGCTATAAATGTAAAAGTCAGCTATATTAGCCAATAGACCAAACCTGTTCTCACTAGGC